>CATIWO010463685.1:0-14208 GCA_949673435.1 Macaranga tanarius
TGGATTACCAATTATAAAAAGCTATATGAAGTAATTAAGCATGTTCAAAGTGCGAACCCTATCTTTGTGAAAAGGTCTGATGGAATTGTAGAAACCTTTTTCAAGAAGAGACAGGAGCCACCTACCGTTTTCAACACTGAATTTGGAATTTCCTCTTTTCTGAGGGAATCAGATGTGCCTGCGACCCACTTTGATAGTGATGGTAGACTAATATATGCTTTTAGGCATAATGGTCAATGTTACTTTGATATTTGTAATTATGATGCTTGTTATAGTTTTTTTGATGATGATGAGGAAGAAAAAAGTAAAAAAAAAAGAAAAAAGCTGGGAGTTGTTTTGAAAAAGAGTTCAAAAGGAGATATAATAATAGAGACTCTTCAATTGGTACTCTAGGACAGCCATCAGGAAAGTATGATTATCTTATGTCAAACTCTCCTCTTAGCCATTACAAACCACCAGAACTGGTAAACACACCTCCTGAACCTTGTAAACCAAAACCACCTCAACCTCCACCTAAACCAAAACCTGCACCATTACCTTGATACTAACAAGCTTTGAAATGGATAAAGAAAGAAAAACCTATTTCAGTTCCAGTTCAAAATCTACCAACCCCTCTTCTAGAAATATTCATGTTTCAATCACCTTTTTATGAAACTGAATTTCCACCATTAAACCCATAAACTGATGACCAACATCCTTCACAACCATATGTACAGAATACTAATGTGTTTGATGCTGATGGTCAACCAAGAAAAGTAACTCCAGCTGAATCTGTGCTAAATTGGCAAACAAAGAATTCTTGTGCCTAAAATCAAGTGCTAAGAAAAGTTGAAGCAGAGATTAATGATGTTGCTCAACAAGTGAAATAGACTGATGATCGTTTATCTGCCTTTAAAATGAAAATGGAGCCTATTCGTGCAGATTTGATCAAACAAATAGAACTAAAGCACTAGGAACTGATGTAATTAATCAATAGAAGAGGCACTTTCTATAGCATTCAGTAGAAAGAAATTGAAATTGAGTAGTTGAAAGCCCAAATTGCAATTCTGGAAAGAGATCTCGTAAATAGGAGATTTCAGACTACATCTACATCTAAAAAGCCAATTTTCTCATCCTATTCATCTCTTTTGGATCCTTTTGGTTCTTTGTATAATCTATACCTATACCAGCCATTATTTCCAATAGGATCTTCTTCATCACTTCCTCTTGGATCTTTACATATTCCTCCTAGATTTAAAGGATTTGGATCTTTCAATCCACCCAATCCATCCCTTGATCCAGTCAAAATGAAAGGAAAAACTAATCATTTTCCTCAACTAGAGATGCTTAAGACCACTTCTTCAGAAAAATGCAGCTTTCCTCTTCTTCAACTGAATCAATTAAAGCAGATAAACCGTCAAGAATGATGATGGTTAATCCTATTTCCTCTTTCTTGAAAGGATGTGCTACAGAAGCAATGCCTAGCTTTATAATTGACTCTATCTTAAAAGATGTAACTAAAGACAGATCATCTGAAGAAACCCAATCCTCTGATGATGATGAAGAGATGCCTTTTCAACTCATGGCTGACACATAATACTCTAGAACAAGAACTACTACTCCTCCTCCACCTCATATGGAAGAAACAACTGAAATGGAGAATGGAGATCCTGATACACACCACAGTACAGGACAATAAAAGACTTCAGCTTTTAGACAGTACTTTACTCTAGATGATGTTCCTCCATCCAAATATAGGGACAGATTCTTAGAGTTCAAAGACTATATTCATAGTCAGATGCTTCTGCCATGAGCAAATTTAAAAGATGTTCTTGAAAATTTCCTAGCTCGGATGATTGGTAAACTTTCCAACTAGTATGGAACACTAAATGTCTATACGAAAGCTCAGCTAATGGAAGCACGCTCAATAGATGAATTCTTAGGACTCTTACATTATAAGTTTCTTGGAAAATTGGATGAAGATATAGAGATTTCCAGAAAGGAGTTATATCAAATGAAATGTTATTCTCTAAGACTAAGAGACCTAGATGTTCATTTCCAGAACATGTCCAAACATTTCTATCGATTGGGAGGCACGATGAATCCTAATCTAAAGCAAGCCTTTTTAGCTTCAATTCTAGAAATTCTTTCCTCCAGAATGCTTTTGATATTGCAGCAGATGAACTAGAAACATAGGAGAAGTTCCACTGGGTCATTTATATCAAATCATGAAGCAATCCCATTCCTAACTATGTGAACAAAAAAAGGTGATAAAGATGTACTTCAAACGTAAGAAGAATCCTTTTGGAAAACTTTACTATGAAAGTCCTGATTTGCAGATCAAGTGCAAAGATTCTTTCTTTTGTAAGTGCTCTGGCAGTAGAAAGAAGAAAAAGCACTTTTTCAAGATAAAAGGGAGGAAGCTAAAGGGAAAATCTAAGCAGTGGAAGTTTTATAGAAGAAGAAAATTTAGAGGAAATATGCTATATCTGTGGAAAGACGGGACACTTTGCAAGGAATTTTCCAGCAAAAACAAAGAAGGCAACAAATATGATTTAGCAAATCCAGCAGATTACAGCAGTTGATCTAGATGATGCAAATATTGAATCAATCTTCTCAGAAGAAGATAAGCCTTCTCCAAAATGTGTTTTTACAGTCTGTCATAATGAAACTGTCGATTCAAATTCAGATTCAAAAAATGAGGTATTATTATATCACTAGCAATTTTTAATTGATAGAACATAAGCTTTCGCTCCAGAAAATCAGATAGCTTTAACTCATGGAAATCACCCAATACCTTTAGCACCCATCTAGATATATCCAACCTCTTTCTCCAAGCCTATCCAGATAATAGCTTTCTTTGACACTGGTGCAAAAGTCAGCATTCTTAATCCATATGTCCTTCCAAAGGAATGTTGGAAAACTCATTTTGAGTATTTCTATACAGCTAATGGAGAAATCTTTCAAACCACCTATATCACCAAACAACCCATAAAAATCCAATTTTTCCCAGGATGTTATATATGGTCTCATGTTCTTGGATCATCCTTACTAGAAAAAGACCTTGTCTTTGGATTTGATATCTATTGTAAGGCTAAACATCTTTGAATCCTTCTAGATGGAATTAAGTTTAAGAAATACTATCAACCTTTCATTAAAAATCCCTCAATTTTCACCATTGACAAAATCCTAAATAAACCTAACCTCAAGAATATCCATGAGTTCCTGCTACAGCAATGCAGTGCTGATTCTCATACTCAGTTTTTGGAAAAATGTTCATTTCCTCTTTGGAAAAATCCTGAGTTCTTTATTTCGTTGCCATTCAAACAGAATGAAGATGTTAATCCAACGAAGGCAACTCATCCAGGAATGAATCCTGCAGACCTGAAGTTGGAGATTGAAGAGTGTTCTCAATTACAGAACTAAGGATTGATTGAGTCCATAAAATCAGAGTGGGCATGCCAAGCTTTTTATGTGAATAAAAGATCATAACAACTCAGAGGAAAGAAGAGACTAGTGATTGATTATCAGCCCTTGAATTTCTTCTTAAGGGATGATAAGTCTCCTTTACCAAAGATTTCCTCACTTTTCACCTTCTTAATAGGAGCAAAGATCTTTTCAAAATTTGATCTCAAAGTTAGTTTCTGGCAACTTAAAATAAAAGAAGAAGATCGATACAAGACAACTTTCTGTATTCCAAATCATCATTACCAATGGACAGTCATGCCATTTGGTCTCAAGGTAGCACCATCCTTATTTCAGAAAGCCATGATCAAGATTTATGAGCCACTCCTGAATAGTGCTATAGTATACATTGATGACATCCTTCTCTTCTCCTTCAACATGACGGATCATGAAAAACTTCTTCAGCAATTTGCTAATCTAACAAAGAAATTTAGAGTAATGCTCTCCCCAATAAAGATGCATATTGGAAAAGATGTAATTGAGTTCTTAGGAATGCAGTTCAAAGATGGAAGTTATCAGCCTGGTCCTCATATTGCTTCGGAATTACAACAATTTCCTGAGGATAATCTTTCAATTAAATAGATAAGATAATTCTTAGGAATTGTCAATTATCTCAAAGATTTTATTCCTCACTTGACAAAGAAGATGACCCCACTGAGAGCTTTGTTAAAGAAAAATCCACCACTATGGTCTAAAGAACAAACTAATTCAATCAAATTATTAAAGAAAGACACACAGAGTCTTCCGACTTTGCAGATTCCTTCTAATAGAAAAATAATGCTTCAGACAGATGCCAGTGATCAATACTGGGAAGCTATTCTTCTTGAAGAAGATAACCAGAAGAAAAGATGAATTTGTACATACGTAAGTGGAAAAGTTTCTGATGCAGAGTGTCATTATCATTCAACATTCAAGGAGATTCTAGCGGTGAAATATGGAATAAAAAAATTTGAATTTCATCTTGTGGGACATCATTTCAAGGTGATCATGGACTATTCATCATTCCCGAAAATGCTAGAATTTAAAAGAAAGACTCTGCCACATCCTCAACTTCTCAGATGGAAAGAATGGTTTAGTAAGTATGATTTTGAAGTAGAACATATTAAAGGAGAAGACAACCTCATTCCAGATCTTCTCAGTAGACCTTCAATCTCTTGTGCAATGAAAAATCCTTTCCAACTAAAGGTCTTACCTATGATCTTTATATTTCAACCTGCTGATCCAAATAAATTCCTTTCTGAAGGAATTCTACCAGAACTTCCAGGATCCATTTCATCCACAACTCTCAATAATGTTGCTTCAAGGAAACTTTTCGAATATCAATCTTATCTAATAAGGACTTATGGACCAGAGTTTCTCAATAGATTGGGTTTTCATCCTGAATACCTTTTCTCATTTATTTTCAACTTTTTCAACCAAAGCCCAGAAAAAGATTTTTTCTGGCCCAAAGAATTACTTATCCTGTTCTAGTATCTATGCCACCTGTATTGGATTTCTTTTAATCTACAGCCTTTGGCACTATCCAGATATATTGAACTTATCAATAATAGAAAATGGTTGAATCCTCATCTGGTCACATTCCTCAAATGGTTTCAGAAGCTTGACAGATGGAAGTCTTGGCTTGAAAATGAAGCTTATAATCAAAAGGTCTCATGCCCAAGTGGATGCCATTCCATTATCATCTTTCATAGGCCTGTTGTGAAGATTCGAGATAACTACAATGTCGTTCCTCTTCACCATCTATACGAGACTTATAATTTCTCTATGATGGAACATTTGATGGCAAACCTTGATAATTTTTTACACTGGAGAGAATTTCAAAAATACTTGTTTGAAAAGAATGGAAAGATTCCTAAGGAAATCTGGCCTAAAGCTGATGAAGATTCCCCATGGGAGAATTATCCATCTGCATATGGACAAAGACTTCTAAAGGATAAAGAATTTTGGAAACAAGCCCAAAATCCAGAAGCAAGTTCAGCCTAAACCAGCCCATTTAAAGACGAATATCCTAATCCATCTATGGATATTAATTCATGTGGATGACCTCTTGCTAGATACTCATAAGGATATGACTCAGATAGCAGTTCCTAGAGCGATGATGAAGGTAACCTGTCACCAAATTATGAACCCATCATAAAAGATTAAGGTCCTTACCAGACAACTATCAGCTACGTTATGAAGATAATTATCCTGGACTGTCACATGGATATCCATATTATTAAAAAATATACCAACTTGTCTTAAAAGTCAAAATAGCTTATCTTATAAGCTATTATCTTGTATAGTCAGCTTGTTTTGGAAGTTAGCATAGCTTATCTTGTAAGATTTATAGATTAGCCTTATCTTGTAAGCTACTTTAGCTTATTTTGTAAGCTATCCTTATCTTGTAAGTTACTATAGCTTATCCTGAAAGCTAGTGTGTCATAGAAGCTTTAACAGCTTCTTCTGTAAGATAAGTGCTCCTCATCACTATAAAAGGAGGTTACTACTTTGTTCAAAGAGGCAGAGAACCCTTACAGACACTGCCTTAGAAATAAAACTATGAGTTTCTAAACACTTTGTCTTCTCCTTCTGAAAGTTAATCTCTTTTGTATAATGATCTTATCTCTGTACTTGCCTCTTATGAGGATCCTGTACATCAGAAATATAATAATAAGAATTGATCCTATTTACCAACTTCATTAAAGCTATAAGCTTAGTTTAGATAAACTTTATGATTGTTGATTAAGGCATAAAAGGGACAGGCTTATTGGCTAGAAAATTGAGGAGTATGAGTACGGCCTTATTGCTAGTCCATAGCTTGCCTTAATTAGTTATTATACGGTTTATCTCTACTAAACCTATAGTTTTAGTGGAGCTCTGGAAAATTGGTGTGTATACAGGATAGAGCATTGTGAGAATCTACTTTAACATACAAAGCATCATTATAGGTAGAAGGAAGGGTCAGATTAATAGCATGGTTTTGCAATCGATAGATAATTTGGTAGTGAAGGGTGGCTACTATTGACTCAGAGGTTTGTTCAGCTCCAAGTATCTGGACTTGTACTTTTAGGGCAGAAAGAGCATGAGGGTCTGAAAGGGCAAGATTATAATTTGGGAAAAAGGTGAAGAAAATAGATCCTACATTTAAAGATGTCTCAACTGTACCAATCATAGCATGTTGATACTTCTTATATCTGGAGTCAAACAAAGTAATTCTAGAGAAAATAGGAAGTCCTTGTCTTCCATGATAAGTGAGTCTTAACCTTATGGCTCCAAAGTGGATATGAGTGAATCCCTGACTCAGCTAAATCTTTAGAAATTCTGGAGGAATCTCCAAAGTAACAAACTGCTCAGTCTGAGAAGCTGTTATGGCATGTTGATCAAAACCAGATGACTGGACGTACTCTTTTATGGTTGAAGAGGGTTTCTTTACAAGAGATTTGAAAGATTATTTCCAAGAAAGTTAATTTTTTAAGAAAGCAACATACGGTTTAATAGAGGGGCTTTTGATTCTTTTATTTTTTAATTTTCAGGTAGATAAATAAATTCATAAAGGTAGTTGGTTTTATTAACAGTAAAAGATTGTACTGGGGGTGAAATAGTTATAGAGGTAGATTTAGTAGGGATAGTATTGAATTCACATATAGTGTAGTGCTAGAGGATGGGTCTGACATAATTTAGTTTAAGCCTCCTTCTTCAGGCGATCCCTCGACAGCATAATAAACTTCTCTCCTTATACAAAACAAAGGCTCTGATACCAATTATGAAAAGTTACATGAAGCAGTTGAACTTATTCAAAGTGTTGATCCCATCTTTGTAAAAAGGTCTGATGGAATTGTAGAAACCTTTTTCAAAAAGAGACAGGAGCCACCTACCATTCTCAACACTCAGTTTGGAATTTCCTCTTTTCCAAGGAAATCACATGTGCCTATAACTCACTTTGACAGTGATGGTAGACCAATTTATGCCTTTAAACATGATGGGCACTGTTATTTTGATGTTTGTCATTATGATAATTGTTGTAGTGTTCTTGATGATGATGAGAAAAAACAGAATAAAAAGAAAAAAGTTAGGAGTTGCATTGAAAAAGGGTTCAAAAAGAGATTTGAAGATGGAGACTCTTCAATTGGTACTCTGGGATAACCATCAGGAAAGTATGACTATCTTGTGTCATACTCTCCTCCTAGCCATTGCAAAACACCAGAACCAGTAAACACACCTCTTGAACCTTATAAACCAAAACCACTTCAATCTCCACCTAAACCAAAACCTACACCCTTACCTCATTACAAACAAGCTTTGGACTGGATAAAGAAAGAAAAACCTATTTCAGTTCTAGTTCAGAATTTACCAAACCCTCTTTTAGAAATATTCATGTTTCAATCACTATCTTATGAAACTGAATTTCCACCATTAAACTCACAAACTGATGACCAAACACCTTCATAACCATATGTCCAAAATACTAATATGTTTGATGTTGATGGTCGACCAAGAAAAGTCACTCCTGTTGAATCTGTACTAAATTGGCAAACAACAAATGCTTGTGCCCAAAATCAGGTGTTGAAAAAAGTAGAAACAAAGACTGATGTTGTTGCTCAATAAGTAAAACAGACTGAAAATCATCTATCTGCCTTTGTAAAGAAAATGGAGTCTATTCATACAGATTTGACCAGATAAATAGAACTGAAGCACCAGGAGCTGATGCAGTTAATTAATAGAAGAGGCACTTTCTATAGTATTCAGTAAAAAAAATTGAAATTGAGCAGTTAAAAGCTCAAATTGTAGTCTTGGAAAGAGATCTTGCAAATAGAAGATTTCAGACTTCATTCACATCCAAAGCCAACCATTATTTTCAACTGGATCTTCTTCATCTCTTCCTCCTGGATCATTGCATATACCTCTTGGGTTTAAAGGATTTGGATCTTTTAGTCCACCTAATCCATCCCCTGATCCAGTCATAAAGAAACGAAAAACTGATCATTTTCCTCATCCAGAAATACCTAAGACTACTTCTTCAGAAAAGATGCCGCTTTCTTCCTCTTCAACTGAATCAATTGAAGCAGACACCCCGTCAAGAATGATGATGGTTAATCCTATATCCTCTTTCTTGAAAGTATGTGCTACAGAAGCAATGTCTAGCTTTACAATTGACTTGGTCACAAAAGATGAAATTGAAGATAGCTCTTCTGAGGAAACCCAATCCTCTGATGAAGATGGAGATATACCTTTTCAACTCATGGCTGATACAGAATACTCTAGAATGAGAACTATTCCTCCTCCTCTACCTCATATGAAAGAAACAACTGAAATGGAGAATGGATATTCTGATATACACCATAGTGCAGGGCAACAGAAGACTTCAGCTTCTAGCCAGTACTTTACTCTAGATGATGTTCCTCCATCCAAATATAGGGACAAATTATTAGAGTTCAAAGCCTGGATGCATACTCAGATGCTTTCGCAAGGAGCAAATTAAAAAATGTTCTTGAAAATTTCTTAGCTCGAATGATTAAAAAACTTTCCAACTGGTATGGAACACTTAATGTTTATGCGAAAGCTCAGTTAATGGAGGCACACTCAATAGATGAATTCTTAGGACTCTTACATTATGAGTTCCTTGAAAAATGGGAAGATGATATGGAGATTGCTAGAAAGGAGTTCTATCAGATGAAATGTTATTCTCTAAGAATAAAAGACCTGGATGTTCATTTCCAAAATATGTCCAAACATTTCTATCAATTGGGAGGAACGATGAATCCTGATCTAAAGCAAGCTTTCCTAGCTTCAATTCCAGAAATTCTTTCCTCCATAATATTTTTTATACTACAGTAGATGAACCAGAAAGTAGGAGAAGTTCCACTAGGTCACTTGTATCAAATCATAAAGCAAGCCCATTCTCAACTCTGTGAACAGAGAAAGGTGTTAAAGATGTACTTAGGAAGCAAAAAGAATCCTTTTAGGAATCTTTACTGTGACAGACCTGATTTACAAATTAAATGCAAAGACTCTTCCTTTTATAAGTGCTCTGGCGGCAAAAAGAAGAAAAAGCACTTTTTCAAAATAAAAGGGAGAAAACTGCAAGGAAAGTCAAAGCAGTGGAAGTATTTTAAGAAAAGAAAGTTTAGAGGAAAGAAAGGCATAGATAGATGCTATTTCTGTAGAAAGACAAGACACTTTACAAAGAATTATCCAGAAAAAATAAAGAAGGCAGCAAAGATGATTCAACAGATCCAGCAAATTATGACAGTTGATCTAGATGACACAGACATTGAATCAATCTTCTCAGAAGAAGATGAGCCTTCTCCAGAATGTATTTTTGCAGTCTGTTATAATGAGTCTAAAGTTTTAGAATCAGATTCGGACAGTGAAGTTCTACCACATCACCAGTAATTTTCAATTGACAGAATACAAGCTTTCCCTCTAGAAAATTAAATAGCTCTAACTCATGGAACTCACCCAATACCTTTAGCACCCATTCAGATATATCCAACCTCTTTCGCCAAGCCCATGCAGATAATAGCTTTTTTTTGACACTGGTGCAAGAGTCAGTATTCTTAATCCAGATGTTCTTCTAAAGGAATATTGAAAAACTCATTCTGAGTATTTCTATGCAGCTAATGGAGAAATCTTTCAAACCACCTACATCACCAAACAACCTATAAAAATCCAATTCTTCCCAGGATGTTATATATGGTTTCATGTTCTTGGATCATCCTTACCAGAAAAAGACCTTGTCTTTGGATTTGATATCTACTGTAAGGCTAAACATCTTCGAATCCTTCCAGATGGAATTAAATTTAAAAAAATACTATCAACCTTTTACCAAAAAGCCCCCAATCTTCACCATTAACACGACCCTAAATAGACCTAACCTCAAACTTATCTATGAGTTCCTTCTACAGCAGTGCAATGCTGATTCTCATACTCAGTTTTTGGAAAAATGTTCATTTCCTCTTTAGAAAAATCCTGAGTTCTTTATTTCGTTGCCATTCAAATAGAATGAAGATGTCAATCCAATGAAGGCAACTCATCCAAAAATGAATCCTGCAGACCTGAAGCTGGTAATTGAAGAGTGTTCTCAATTGCAGAACCAAGGATTGATTGAGTCCATAAAATCAGAGTGGGCATGCCAAGCTTTTTATATGAATAAAAGATCAGAACAACTTAGAGGAAAGAAGAGACTAGTGATTAATTATCAACCCTTGAATTTCTTCTTAAGGGATGATAAGTTTCCTTTACCAAAGATTTCCTCACTTTTCACCTTCTTGACAGGAGCAAAGATCTTTTCAAAATTTGATCTCAAAGTTGGTTTCTGGCAACTGGAAATAAAAGAAGAAGATCGATACAAGACAGCTTTCTGTATTCCAAATCACTATTACCAACAGACAGTCATACCTTTTAGTCTCAAGGTAGCACCATCCTTATTTCAAAAAGCCATGATCAAGATTTATGAGCTACTCCTGAATAGTGATCTGGTGTACATTGATGATATCTTTCTATTCTCCTCCAACATGACGGATCATGAAAAACTTCTTCAGCAATTTGCTAATCTAACAAAGAAATTTGGAGTAATGCTCTCCCCAATAAAGATGCATATTGGAAAAGATGCAATTGAGTTCTTAAGAATGCAGTTCAAAGATGGAAGTTATCAGCCTGGTCCTCATATTGCTTCAAAATTATAATAATTTCCTGAGGATAATCTTTCAATTAAATAGATAAGACAATTCTTAGGAATTGTCAATTATCTCAGAGATTTTATTCCTCACTTGACAAAGAAGACGGCCCCACTGAGAGCTTTGTTAAAGAAAAATCTACCACTATAGTCTGAAGAATAAACCAATGCAATCAAAGCATTAAAGAAAGACACACAGAGTGTTCCGGCTTTGCAAATTCCTTCTAATGGAAAAAGAATACTTTAGACAAATGCCTGTGATCAATTCTGGGGAGCTATTCTTTTTGAAGAAGATAACCAGAAGAAAAGATGAATTTGTGCACACGTAAGTGGAAAATTTTCTGATGCAGAGTGTCATTATCATTCAACATTCCAGGAGATTCTAGCAATGAAATATGGAATAAAGAAATTTGAATTTCATCTTGTGGGACATTATTTCAAGGTGATCATGGACTGTTCATCATTCCTGAAAATTCTAGAATTTAAAGGAAAGACTCTGCCACATCCTCAACTTCTCAGATGGAAAGGATGGTTTAGTAAGTATGATTTTGAAGTAGAACATATTAAAAGAGAAGACAACCTCATTCCAGATCTTCTCAGTAGACCTTCAATCTTTTGTGCAGTGAAGAATCCTTTCCAACTAAAGGTCTTACCTATGATCTTTAAGTTTTAACCTACTGATCTAAATAAATTCCTTTCTGAAGGAATTCCACCAGAACTTCCAGAATCCATTTCATCTACGACTCTTAATAATGTTGCTTCAAGGAAGCTTTTTGAATATCAATCTTACCTAATCAGGACTTATGGACTAGAGTTTCTCAATAGATTGGGTTTTCATCCTGAATATTCTTTCTCGTGTATTTTTAGCTTCCTCAGCCAATGCCCAGAAAAAGATTTTTTCTGGCCCAAGGAATTACTTATCCTGTTCTGGTATCTATGCCACCTATATTGGATTTCTTTTGATCTACAGCCTTTGGCACTATCCAGATATCTTGAACTTATCAACAATAGAAAACGGTTGAATCCTCATTTGGTCACATTTCTCGAATGGTTTCAGAAGCTTGACAGATGGAAGTCTTGGCTTGAAAATGAAGCTTATAATCAAAAGGTCTCATGCCCAAGTGGATGCCATTCCATTATCATCTTTTATAAACCTGTTGTGAAGGTTCGAGATAACTACAATGTCATTCCTCTCCACCATCTATACAAGACTTATAATTTCTCTATGATGGAACATTTGATGACCAGCCTTGATAATTTTTCACACTGGAGAGAATTCTAAAAATACTTATTTAAAAAGAATGGAAAGATTCCTAAGGAAATCTGGCCTAAAGCTGATGAAGATGCCCCATGGGAGAATTATCCATCTATATATGGACAAAGACTTATAAAGGATAAAGAATTTTGGAAACAAGCCCAAAATCCATAAGCAAGTTCAGCCCAAACCAGCCCATTTAAAGATGAATATCCTAATCCATTTATGGATATTGATTCACGTGGATGACCTCTTGCCGGATACTCACAAGGATATGACTCAGATAGCAGTTCCTACAGCAGTGATGAAGGCAACCTATCACCAAGTCATGAACCCATCATAAAAGATTAAGGTCCTTACCAGACAACTATCAGCTACATTATGAAGATAATTATCCTGGACTATCACATGGATATCCATATTATCAAAAAACTTGCCAACTTGTCTTAAAAGTCAAAATAGCTTATCTTGTAAGCTATTATCTTGTATAGTTAGCTTATTTTGGAAGTTAGCATAGCTTATCTTATAAGATTTATAGATTAGCCTTATCTTGTAAGCTACTTTAGCTTATTTTGTAAGCTATCCTTATCTTGTAAGTTACTTTAGCTTATCCTGAAAGCTAGTGTGTCATAGAAGCTTTAACAGCTTCTTCTGTAAGATAAGTGCTCCTCATCACTATAAAAGGAGGTTACTACTTTATTCAAAGAGGTAGAGAACCCTTATAGACACTGCCTTAGAAATAAAACTATGAGTTTCTAAATATTTTGTCTTCTCCTTCTAAAAGTTAATCTCTTTAGTATAATGATCTTATCTCCATATAGTTATTAGAGAGTATGCTCTATACTTGCCTCTTATGAGGATCCTATACATCAAAAATTTAATAACAAGAATTGATCTTGTTTACCAACTTCATTAAAGCTATAAGCTTAGTTTAGATAAACTTTATGATTGTTGATTAAGGCATAAAAGGGACAGGCTTGTTAGCTGAAAAATTGAAGAGTATAAGTACGGCCTTGTTGCTAGTCCATAGCTTACCTTAATTAGTTATTGAACAGTTTATCTCTACCAAACCTATAGTCTTAGTGGAGCTCTACATATGCATATAGCATGATACGAGAAATGTAAGGGAAATGTGTGTGTAGAGTTGGAGTTTCACAATCTGAGACTGAAAGGGGTAGAGAGCCTCAGATGTGGCCATTCGTGTGATAATGATATATATGCACATACGTGTGATATTTGAGATTAAAAGGGGTAGAGTATCTCAGGACTGAGATTAAAAGGGGTAGAAAATCTCAGGAATGGCCACAGATATATGAAAAAGAAAAGAAAGAAAAGAAAGCAAAAGTGAGCTTGTACATAATATGTGTGACCGTGTGAGGTTACTAATAAGCCTAATCATGCATTTTTGCACCATATTTGCATACATGTTAAGTGTGAATTAAATATAAGAATAATTATGTGAATTGAATATGAGTTTTATGAGTATATTGTGGATGTTGTGTGATTATATACGCCTATATGCATATATGATAAATGGGTAATTATGATTAAAGATGTGAATGTGGAATAGTAGTGTGGTTGTTTATTACAGGATTGGCCCTACTGTAGTAGGGAGATGAATATATTCTAGGGGAGGTTCTGCCTAATTTTTGGTAGACTCCTCGTAGATTGTGTTTGTATCAATAAGTTATTATAGAGCTTAGTATGCCACAAATGAATTATATTGTTGAGGAAACAGGTTAAGACACCAACAATGTTGTTTGAATGTTTAAAAATCTTGTTGTGATGTTAATTGTAGCTTGAATTAAGTTATGTTCATATACTTTGACATCACTAGTCATTTCAAGGGTAT
>CATIWO010463729.1:0-12350 GCA_949673435.1 Macaranga tanarius
ATAAGAGACAACTACAATCATTCTTCAATGTCCAGCATCATGTCAGCTTCAATTGCCACTCCAAAGAGATACAATTCTTCAAAGTTTTGATATGCCCATGTTCTTTAGCTTATCAGCGATGGGTGGAATGCAGACTTTTGCAACTATAAGCAATTGATCAAATTCTGTAGGGTTATGCTTAATCTGGGCCAGTTTTTCTCTTCATCTGGTCAGGAAACTAGTGAAGGATTCTTTAGGTTCCTGTCTTGTATTTTACAGTTCTTGGAGAGAGACCTAAAACTAGAAATTAAACCCGTATTACTTGTTGAAGGCTGAATATAGCTCTTTCCAATCTTGTTAAACATTTGCATCCAGAGTGTAGTACTACTTGACAGCATCTCCCGTCAAGGACATTGGAAATAGTCTAACTATCTGTGCCTTGGTCAGTCCAGTTGGCTTCATGTAGGTGACATACTGCCAGAGATGTAAGTAAGGATCATATGTCCCCTCATACTTCTTGATATTTGGGAACTTGAATTTTGGAGGCAGTGGCTCATCATCCTCCAGATCTAAGTTGGCGAAATCGTGGTTAAGCTCAAATTGCTTGATTGCAGTCTTCAGTTAATCCATCTGCTTTTTCATATTTTTCTCCCATTCTGGTTCAGCTGAATTCATTGCTACTTTCATTTTTCCTTTGAGCGGTACATCAACTGTGGTTCTGGTTTCACAGTTTCTTTCATCTATGGGCATCTTTTCAAACATCTCAGTAATCACTTCTCTAAGCATTTGCAGTATTTCATCCCTAAGTTCTTTTAGAATCTCTTTCTTGAAAGATTCTGTATCAAAATTGAAAGGTCCTGACATTCTATTTCCCTTATAATGTGGTCTCAGTGGATTGGTTGGATTCTCGATATCAGTGGGCCAAATCCCTTTTGACTTGCTTCCAAACAAAAGTGACTTTCGGCTGTAAAACAAATGAATTTTCAAAGTGAAAAAATGAGGTACATGTATGCAGGCAATGCATATGATTTTTTTATTTTTTTATTTTATTTTATTTTTTCATTTATTTTTTTCACGAAGTTTACAAAGCAAACACACATAGGTCTTAAAAAAATGTAGCCTTCTAACCTTATTCCTGCCATATACGTGTTTATGGCGAGTATCTTACTCAGAATTTTTGGTCTAGGTTTTAATTATCAGCAGGGGATAACAAAACCGATGTTCATGCATATCTCTCGAGATGCAGGTAGTATATCATATCCATAAAGCCAAAGTCCAACATTATGGACCTTTAGGAGAAAGGCCCTTTTTCAAACATAATTCATCCACATTGGGCTTGGGCTTTATAAACAAGATTACTATGTGGCATCAAATAGGTAGTATGTTTTTCCATAAAACCAAAGTCCAACATAACGGGCCAAAATAGAAGGACAGAGGCCTAATCTACAATGGTCCATCAACATTGGGCTTGGGCTTTATCCAAAAACTACTACATGGTATAAAACATATGCATTCAAAGGGGAAACTTAAAGGTAGTTACTAGGGGCATTTACATGAGCTGAGTCTCAGGTAAGGATAAACGCTCCTATAGCTTCGATATACTTTTTTCGTCTCCCCACTCAAGGGTCCGAACGACGTACTCAATCATACTCACTGTGAATGATAATAGCTATATACTCCACCACCAGGTTTGAATGAAACACAAGCAGTAAAGCAACAACTATTATCGGGGTTATTCGGGACTGTGTGCACAGTATGTGAATGGTGTAGTGAATACAAAGAAATAACCAATCAATTAAAAATAATAAAATGCAAAATACTGAAATCAATTTCTCTATCTCCAGTAGAGTCGTCACTGTAGGCAGCGGCATTCAGTGCTCGCCCAAGTGTTTAACGACCACAGCACTGTGCGGGCTCAGGGCCCACTAGGAGTACAACGTTGGGCCTTTTTAAAGGGCTTTGGTTGGAGAATAGAGTCACCACCCGGATAAAACTCGGGACACACTGGATTCCACGGAGGAAGCCCAGCAGCCGTCCTCAAAGATTGGGTCCGGAAACTGGGTATGGGCTTTTAGCGGCTCACCCGACCTTGCGATTGGCCTCCGTTTGTGTTTTATATTTTATTATTTTTAATTATTTAATTATTTAATTACTTCTTGAATTACATGCAAATAGCTATTTTAATTCAAATAATTGTCAAATTTTACAATTTAGTCCAAGTTGATTAAATTAATCCATTTTCATGCAATTTAATCATTAAATCATACATTCACATACACAATTCCGCACAAAATAACAACAATAATAAAAAATCAAGCAACATAAATAAATAAAAAAAACCTACAAAGAAAGGGGGGAAGGAGAAAAGAATTACATCCCTTTTCGCAAAAAATAAATAAAATAAAATAAAATAACAATAACAATAACAATAATAATAATAATAATAATAATAATAATAATAATAATAATAATAATAATAATAATAATAATAATAATAATAATAATAATAAATCAAGTTAAATTAAAATAATGGAATGATCCACTATTTATTTAATTTGTGAACTAATGGTAAATTAAATCTCCAAAAAAAAAACCTACAAAAGAAAGAATAAAAATTGGCAAAACAAATAAAAAAATTGGAAGAGAGACACTGTTACTGTAGCAAGAGGCGTCGACACTGTAGCAAGAATGAAGAGGTGCCGCCTCTTCATAAAGAGGCGTATGAAGAGGCGCCACCTCTATAGACACTGTATCAAGAGGCGTGGGAGAGAAAAAGAAGGAAAAAAAATCAAATTAAATAAGTTTAATACTTCCCAATGATCATAGTAGAGCCAATATCAATTAGAAACAAAATATAAAATACAATAAACACTGCAAATCAAATAAAACAATAAAAAATGTAAGAAGAATTGGAATTAAAAAGAAAAATTAAAGGTAAAAGAAATTACTAAAAATAAGTTAGAAATTGTTTGAAGCCCTCAGATTCTGAGTTTGAATACCTTTTTTTGCTTCTGGAATTCCATATTCAACTCTTGTTCTTTCCTTTTTTTTCTCTTTTTTTTTTGATTAAAAATTGCCAACCCCCTCTTTTCCTTTTTTCTTTGATTTTTATAGAGGTTTTCTACCTCTAAGGTTGCCCTAGACCTTCCACCTCCTCTCCCATGAATGTGAGAGAGGAGTTACAGAACGTGGGGGAATCCCACGTTCTATCATTAATGCCCATTAATATATTTTTTTCGGCTCAGACACGAAGAGGCGTCGCCTCTTTGCCACAAAGGTGGCCCATAGGCCTGATTAACATGGGTCGAAATCCATTGGGCCACGTGAGGCAATCATTCTGGGCTGAACCTTTTTCTTATTGGGTCCAAACTATTATATTTAATTAAATTAAATTTTTAAAGGAATTAGAATATGGTTCCTTAGCAATTCGGACTTATCTGTCATTTATCATCACTGGGCTTTTGTCTCGTGGGCCGGGTCAAACCATGTGTCCACAACAACAAATCGCAAATAAAATATGAAACTAAAAATAAACCATAAAGATACAAAAATTAATTCGTAGTATAAATAACATATACCAAACAAGAATCACTTCCTATCTCACCAACAGTGCCATCAGACTTTTAGTTAATTTGTCTTTATCATTCGACTTAAGTCTACCACGACAATCAAAATCACCCTTATCATTAAACATAATATTATCACCATAAAAAATATAGTTATAAAAAATAATATTAGAAACCAAAGTAAAACTAATAAACTCAACTAATATAAATCAAAAAAAAAAATAATCATACAAAAGAATATCAGAAATCAAAAATCAACCAAACAGCAACCGAAAATGAAACTAATAAACTAAACTAATACAAATAAAAAAAATAATCATACAAAAGTATATCAAAAAATTAAAAATCAACAAAAAAATAACCAAAATGAAACTAATAAACAAGAATCACTTCAAATTTATCTTTGTCCTTAGGCTTAAGTCTTCCACAACACTCAAAATTACTCTTATCTTTAAACAGAATATTATCACTTTAAAAAATACAATCATAAAAAATAATATCAGAAACTAAAAAGCAACTAAAAAGTAACCAAAATGAAACTAATAAACTAATAAACCAAAAAGCAACAATGCCAACAGACTTAACAGCCTCAACAGACTATTAAGTGTCTCTTATTTTTTCAAAAATATATTTAATATTTTAGTTTCATTTAATTTCAAATATTTTTGATTCATTTTTTGTTCATATTATGTATATCAAACAATTCATATACATAATTTCAAAAAATAAATGGTATGCAAGTGATGTATAATAATAATAGGGTAATTTGCACAGACCGTCCTTAAATTTTGACTCATATTCCATTATTGTCCTAAACATTTAATTCGTAACCAAAAACTTCTTAAATTTTAATTGAATTACAACAAAAGTCCTTCCGGTCATTTTTTTTTGCCAAATCACCCCGGAGCACTGATATGGACAAACTGATGTGCCACGTCAGCAACCTTCATGCTGACGTATCGCTGACGTGGACATCCTTTTTGAAAGTTGATTGTTCTTCTCCTTTTTGTTCCCTTTCCACCCTTAAACCTCCATTTCTTTCTTCTTCAGCTACCAAACTCGTCGTCAAATGCAAAACCCCTTCCAATCCTCTCCTCCCTCCCACCGTTGATTCCATCGCCGCCGTCGTCGAAATCAATGGCCCTAAACCCCCAGCTTTCAAATTCTTCATCTTCTCCAAACCCTTATTATCTCAGCCGTACTGTAGAAGCAAAAAACAAAAACAAAAACAGAACCCAAAAGTAGAAACCCCAACTCACCTTCATGGTTACCACCATCGATCCCCAAGCGACACCCACTTAATGTTTGCAGCAAGCATTCCTTATTATTTTCTCATTTTCATCCTCTACCAATCTCATACAAATCTCAAAGACTCCACCTTTAATAGCTTCTGCATAAATTTTCTCATTCAGCAGCTCTCCTTCTATCATCAACAAATGAACATAAAGCATATAAAGTTGTTACTATCTCCTTCACCTCTCTACCTTTCCCACAACTTAAAATTGACACAAGTGCTTGAATTGCATCAGGGTAAGTTCCAATTGTCATTTTGTTAACTTCAACAACCATATATGATACAACAAATGAAAATAAGCTTATTTATCCGTCAGCATTGAATTCCTGAATAACTAGAACAATCAAGCAGCCATAATCAAAACATTACATATCAATTTTTTTTAAAAAAAAGTTGCAAGTTACATAAGTGAATAAGACATTGAAAACAACTATGAATAAGAAATGGCAAGTAAACGAAATTAAAATCTCTAACTTGACACACACAGCAATAAGAAATTCAATACCAACCTTTTAATCAAAATTTACAAAAACTTAAACCATAATTCAATTAATCAACCAAAAAATCCCTTTAAAAAGAAATAAGAAGCTTACTATGCCAAGAAAAAAAAACCAACACCAGCAAGAATTTACAATATACTGTATCCGTTATAGAAAAGATGACAGTAAAAAAGAACCCAGAAAAGCAATAACAATAATAATAAAAAAGAACCCAACATAAAAAAAATGAAACCATCACAAAAGAATACATATTTATATGTATATATATGTACAAGAAAGGAAGGAAGAACTCATGAAATTGAGCAAGAAAGACAAGAACTTTGAGTGATAAAATAGAAGAACTTGAGTTATTATTATTAACCCAGCAACAAACGAAGGCTAGAGATAAAAACCCAAAAATAGATTCAGCAACAACAAACAAAAGCAACCGGAGAGAGAGGTTAAAACGGCGTCGAAAATCAAGAGAAGAGAAGGAGTCACCGGACTTTCTTTAATAGCTTCTGCAAATTGCATGCGTTGAGATGAGGAGGTGTATAGTCTTTCTTCAACATAGAGATAAGATCGCTGCAGGCGTATTTGCTGCTATGGTTCGTTCCTGAGCGATCTGTGGTGTCGCTGCAGGCGTATTTGCTGCTATGGTTCGTTCCTGAGCGATCTATGGTGGTAGGTTAGGATGGAAAGGACGGTGGTGACTAAAGGAGAGGGGTGTTGATGATCGGACGATGGAGGTGAACCAGTAGAGAAGGAGGAGAGAGTGTGTGTGGGAAGTAATGGGTTTTGAAAAAAGGTTATTGACATGGTGTTGATGCTGATGTGTCATGTTAGGATGTCCATGTCAGCAACACATCAGCATGAAGTTGTTAACGTGGCACGTCAGTTTGTTCACATCAGCGCTCCCGGGGATGATTTGGTAAAAATATGGCCGGAAGGACTTTTGTTGCAATTTAATTAAAATTTAAGGAGTTTTTCATTACGAATTAAATGTTTGGAATGGTGATGAGATATAGGTCAAAACTTAGGGACAGTCTGTGCAAATTACCCTTCTTTCTTTCGTTTCTTTCTTATTTGTACCCAAAAAAAAAAATAGCAAAGAACCATTTGTTGTTGATTTGAGGATTTAACATCATCATCATCATTTGTTGCAATTTTATATGTGGATGTAGAGAGAGATAATTGTGGGTTACCATTGCTAATTTTTGCTTCTTCCTCTTCTTCGTCATCCTAGCGTAGATCTCTTCTTCATCACCGTCGCTATCATGGATCACTTCCAAAGGTGATATGTGTTTTCTATATCGATTTGAAATTTTTTTAATTTTTTGGCGCAGCGTGTAGCCTCAATTCAGAGACCATAAAAAAGCCAAAGCTCAAATCAATTAATAAGAATGAATAAAATTATGTCTATAAAAACTCTAACATTACATATTTATAGTAAAACTCTCTAACCCTAACTAAAATCCTAATTAAGGTATGAAACTAATAAAATTAAATAAGAATAAAATAAAATCTTAAATAAATATAATATTATCACTAATTAAATAATTATCCTAAATAATTAAATAAATAAAAAAGAAACTCAAAACTAAATAAACACAGTTGAAATTCGTTAATCTCAGTTAGTTTAAGCCCAACTATATTAATTTAAATCAAAATCAGTCAAAATTCATCATTCAACTATTTTATGCCTTCCATAAATTCAAAAACGCCCCGCGTCAGTCACCTCCACTTATAAAAAAACTCATCATCGAGTTTATACTTAAGAATTGAACTCTTTCATGCCAACAAAATAAATTTTTTGAATATATTCATCTTCATAAAAGAAACTCGAGACTTTGCAACATCTATAAATTCAAAAAGAGGATTAACTGTAATACAATCAAATTTTATAATTCTAAAAAAATCAACATATTCACCTTTGAGATTTTTAACCTGACCATCAATCTTCTTTTTAAGATTGGTTTCTTCTTTAATCTCTTCTTCTTTAAGTTAATACCGCTGGATGCAGTTGGTTGACTCTTCTTCCTCTTCCTCACCAAGTTCAATTGAAAACAACCATAGATCAGCCTCTTCATATCTTCTTCATAATTCATCACTGACCTTTTTTGGTTTTGATTCTTAGGAATGGGATCAATGATGGGTTTGACAAGGTTAACTCCTTTGCCTTGATCAATATCATTGCTCCTACACCCTCTAATTATGAATCGTCTTCAATTGTTGGGTTATGTTTTAGGTTGATCGTTGCTGCTCTTCAATTGCTCTCCAAATAGTCTGTAATCCCTGATCACCGTCATGGGATTGGTTGCCAACACTACCACCAGTGTAAGCCATCAATTGGGAGAAACCTGGCTCTGATACCACATGACACAATGTGTAGCGCGAGGATAATCAAAACATGTTTGATTATTAAAGATAAACAAGTCTTAATCCAAAGACTTAAAAAACAAGCCTCAATCCAGAGACCAAAACAAAGCCAAAGCTCAAATCAATTGATAAAAATGAATAAAAGTTTGTCTACAAAAATTCTAACATTACATATTTATAGTAAAACTCTCTAATCCTAACTAAAATCCTAATTAAGGTAGAAAACTAATAAAATAAGAATAAAATAAAATTTTAAATAAATATAATATTATCACTAATTAAATAATTATTCTAAATAATTAAATAAATAAAAAAGAAATTCAAAACTAAATAAACACAGACAAAATTCATAAATCTTAGTCAGTTTAAGCCCAACTATGTTAATTTAGATCGAAATCAGTCAAAATCCATCATTCTCAGGTCCAACTGTTTTATGTCTTCCATAGGCCCAAAAATATCCTGCTTCATTTTTACTTGCACATTATTTTGTTGTTCTATCATATCATTATTCTTATCTTTTTGTTATTGTTGTTTTCTCTGTAACTGTGGCTCTCATGGATCTGTAATATGTTGTTTATTGTTAATTTGATTTTTTTTTGAAACATGAAAATTTTCCATAAATTTATTAATTTTTTTGAACTGGATCGATTAATTAAGTCCAACATAACATTAATCAACATTAATTAACCTTAACAAATAAATAAATAAGTCCAACTATTTTATGCCTTCCATAAATCCAAAAACACACCGCGTCAGTCACCTCCACTTATAAAAAACTCATCATCGAGTTTATACTTAAGAGTTGAACTCTTCCATGCCAATAAAATAAATATTTCGAATACATTCATCTTCATAAAAGAAACTCGAGACTTTGCAATATCTATAAATTCAAAAAAAAAGGATTAACTGCAATACAATCAAATTTTGCAATTCCAAAAAAATCAACATATTCACCTTTGAGATTTTTAACCTAACCATCAATCCTCTTTTTAAGATTAGTTTCTTCTTTAATCTCTTCTTCTTCAAGTTAATACCACTGGACGCAGTTGGTTGACTCTTCTTCCTCTTCCTCGCCAAGTTCAATTGAAAACAACCGTAGATCAGCCTCTTCATATCTTTTTCATAATTCACCACTGACCTCTTTTGGTTTTGATTCTTAGGAATGGGATCAATTATGGGTTTGATAGGGTTAACTCATTTGCCTTGATCAATATCATCGCTTCTAAACCCTCGAATTTTGAATCGTCTCCAATTGTTGGGTTATGTTTTGGGTTGATCGTTGCTGCTCTTTAATTGCTCTCCAAATAGTCTGTAATCCCCGATCACCGTCACGGGATTGGTTGCCACCACTACCACCAGTGTAAGCCATCGATTGGGAGAAACCTGGCTCTGATACCACCTGACGCAGCGTGTAGCGCGAGGATAATCAAAACACGATTGATTATCAAAGATAAACAAGTCTTAATCCAAAGACTTAAAAAACAAGCCTCAATACAGAGACCAAAACAAAGTCAAAGCTCAAAGTAATTGATAAAAATGAATAAAAATTTGTTTACAAAAACCCTAACATTACATATTTATAGTAAAACTCTCTAATCCTAACTAAAATCCTAATTAAGATAGAAAACTAATAAAATAAGAATAAAATAAAATATTAAATAAATATAATATAATCACTAATTAATAATTATCCTAAATAATTAAAAAAGAAATTCAAAACTAAATAAACACAGTCAAAATTCGTTAATCTCAGTCAGTTTAAGCCCAACTATGTTAATTTAGATCGAAATCAGTCAAAATCCATCATTCTCATATCCAACTATTTTATGCCTTCCATAGGTCCAAAAACATCCTGCTTCATTTTTACTTGCACATTATTTTGTTGTTCTATCATATCATTGTTCTTAGCTTTTTGTTATTGTTGTTTTCTCCATAACTGTGGCTCTAATGAATTTGTAATATGTTGTTTATTATTAATTTGATTTTTTTTAAAACATGAAAATTTTCCATTCTTCTTTATTATTAGTCACTTCTTTGTGCTCTCATGGATCTGTAATCTGTCTTGTTATTTTTAGTTAATATCATTTATTAATTCATTAATTAATTGTAAAAATTTTAGCATTTTAAATGATCAAATTACTTTGTGGTCCGAGTTTAAAAAGGCAGGAATCTCATATCTCATACCAGAGTAACTGAAAAGAACTAATCATAAACTCCTAATTCATTGCTTAGAGCAATATCCGAAGGTAGTCAGGACAACAGATAGCTTTCAGCTCATTTGCACGGAGGGGAGGTGTCACACCTTATCCTCTAATTAATCACTAATATTCAATTATCTACAGAAATTATAGTTATTAAATTCTTAATACACTTAATGAGCTTTTAAGGTTATATGCAAACACTTAATAGTATAATGAAACCTGTACAATTTAAAAACCTTTCATTTTTACATCAATACTCTGGCTTATAAGCTCATCTGAGCCTCGATTGGTATTTTTCTTAGAATTTCTATATCCATTCATCAATATCTATCATGTCCATCCATTCACAATTGATACACTAATTCATCATTAATAATCATACACCATATAATGCTAAGATTAAACGCATAAATATATCATAAGCATCGTAGTGCTAACCATCCATCCATACATAAGATATACATCATGAAATATATATACAATCAGAGTACTAGATGCTAATACAAATAATAATAAGGGTTACAACATCATTTGCCCTAGCATCTAACCCCAAACATAAGTCTCGGATCTCAGTCCAACACAGGATGGTGGTGGAGGTGGTAAAGATAACAATAGCAGCACAAGTACAGGCCTAACCCTCAGTAAAACACTAGCCCACTGGCTCAAAAATAGCTCTGGTGACACGCTCGAATAGGGTGTAGGAAATGGCTGTAAGCAAAAAGCCCAAAATCTGATACATCCACAAGACTGCATCACACCCATGTGAGGGTGACCTCGACATCCAGGGAGGTGGCATAAGTAATGCAGAAGATAGAATAAATGCTATCCTCATGCTCCTCACACACGGATGAGACTCGTGCATCTGCTCCTATAGGCACAACTGTAACCTTGAACACCAGCTCCGCATCAGCATCATGGCATACCACATACTGCACAGAAGTCTCTGTGGGAGTAACCTCATATACCATCGATGCCCACTGTACCGCCATGACGGATGCTAAACTCTATCTAAAGCTGTGAAAAATATTTTAAAAAAGGTGGTGAGTAATTCCGAAAAAAATTACCCAGGGAGCGTATAATATAGTTTTTAAGCAAAAGTATTTATCCAAAATATATTTTTAATCTCAAAAAGGCGGTAATCATTTTAGATACTGATAAATACTCAATGCTTTTCAATAATAGATCTAATAAAACTTTTCACAAAATTTGAGTCTAAAGATGCTCAATTTAATTAAATACGAAATCTCATAAAATCCATAATAGTTAAATTTTCAAAAACTAAATAAACTTTATCCCACAATTATCATAAATAAAATATAAAATAAATTGTTATAAAAAATAATTCCATTCTTTGATTGATTAAAGGTTTCAAATAAACTCAAAATTAGAGTTGAGAGTTGATCAGTTCGATATAACAATATTATTATTTCCATTATCTCAATTGGTATTCAGATCATTACTTCGCAATAGATACTTCTCAACCCTTTTCCCCGAAGGAAGATAACACTACACAACATCTCTCATTATCACATCTCATTTCACTATCTTTCTATGGCTCACACTAGCCAATTCACATTTTCATTTCATTTTCATCGTATGCATACATATAAACCACAAGGATCTGCCCCAAAGGTACCTCTGGATCCCTGCGCTGTCCCAAAGACAGTTATCAATCGAGTGGCCAGCTCATCATTCCCAACTCATCCTATATACATATACATATATATACTCTCATATATATAGTTGTTCACATTTCAATTACTGGGCATTTATTATTATCTTAGCAAAGGCATACACTGCCAGTTGGGATATTCTTAATCAATTAATCATAGAAATTTAGTCTCTTAGTTTGAGACTTCTTAACACGAGGTAATTAAAGTATTTTTATATCATTAATACCATTTAATCAATAATTATAGAAATTATTAATTTTCAAAGATTAAACTCATTTTCTAATGTCTCCAATGTTCTTATATGTTATGCAATTGATCGTTTAACGATTATACTTCAGTTAACCCAAAAACAATCGAAGTACGGCGCGTTACAGGGTACAGAAATGTCGCCCATCCAATTAAAAGATGCCGCCCATCCAGCTAAGAGACGTCGCCTATATCTATAGAGGCATTGCCACTTAGAGTGGCATCGACTCTACTCGAGTCAAAGAGATGTCACGTCTCCTTCCGAGTAACGTCGCCGATCTAGTGAAGAGACGTCACCTCTTTGGAGAGGCGTCGTCCCTACACCTCCAGGTTTGACAGCAGCAGCAGAAATTCAAATAAAACTCAGATTTAACATAATTTAATCATACCAGATGTTCATTCAACATTTATAAGCTAAAGATACACTCAAAAGCAACTCAAAAACACCAAGATCAAGCCTAAATCTACGAAAATATACATCAAAATACCCATTTTCCAGAATTGAAACTAAATAAAAATAAAAATAAATAAAC
>CATIWO010463739.1:0-36464 GCA_949673435.1 Macaranga tanarius
GTCTACTTCTTCTTTGGACACTTGTATAGGCCACTTGTCAAATGTATATTGGTACTAGATGACAAGTGTCATGGATGATGTCATTGATGATGTCATGTGGTGGGACCACATGATGTCATGATGATGTCATGGTGATGTCATCATGATGTCATGATGAGGTGGAAATCTCTACACTAATTTTGTATCCTTTAGTGATGGTTGATATCAATCTTTTTGGATGGCTATCTCTTGCTAACCTTTAGAGCTCTAATGGTGTTTTTGTTTAAGAATTGAGCAAAAAGAAAAGGGAGGTTTTTGTGGGACAAAAACTTAAGCCATATTCAACCAATTCAAGAAAACACATTAACCTTTATTGTTCTTGCTAGGAAGATTAATATAGAGCAAGTTCTTGTGAGGGTCATCATAAGAGAGGACACTTGCTTCTACTTTGATCTAGGCAAGAAGGTAACTTGGTGTTTCAAGCTAGAGGTCACACACTTGGGTGACTAGGGCATATGATTCAAGAGTTGAATCTTCTACTCAAGCACTTGGAGAAACAAGTGAGTTATTCTTGAACTTGTGCTTCAAAGTGGTTGTGTATACATGCTTGTGTGTTTATTTTAGCTATGTATTAATTGCAAATTGGATCTTGGGGATTGGAATTCTTCATTTGATGAAGATCTATGCAATGAAATTTTTAAATTTCACCCATGTCGGGCACGAGCTTCCACTGCATCTGTATTGCATAGCATGTTTCCTTTCATATATGTCTACAAACAAATTATCAATTAACTTTCCTAAAGGAAAAGACCTACAAAAATAATGAAATTAGTTCATGATGACCAAATAATTAACAAGTACAAAATAAAATAAAATAATATAAGAACAGTAAATCATACAAAATGTAGGAATAAACATACAAGTGGTAAGAGATTACCACGCCAGAAAAGCTTTCTAGCCACGCAGAGGTGGTGCCTCATCATTGAGGGGCCACCTCACCATATCTTCACCTTTGGAAGTAGAGGCGGTGTCTCAATGGTGAAGCATCACTTCAATGACCTTTAGTGTGAAAACAGAACAAACAAAAAGCGACAATTTAAGCTTTTATCAATTTTAAACATGCATATTCATATCCAGAGGTCTATATAATGATCAATTTCTATACAATAAACAATAACATAGTTACAAAATAGAAAACTATAAAACTAAACAATAAGTATACAATAAATATGTCAAGCATAATTATTCACATTATCTAAAATTCTCCAACTACACAGAGGTTTTAAACATATCATGCAATACTTTTAAAAATTCAATGATGGAGGCTATATTATATTTATTTATTAAAAATAATGTCATTCATTATGTGGAATAACAGTAAAATAAAAAGGTATTAAGAAGAACACTACTTGTTTGGTATTGGTTTGATACTTCAATCCACCTTGTCATAGACCTTAGAGATTCTTCTAGCAACAAGTAGAAACATCAAATAGTGTAGAGTTAGCCTTTAAACCCTTTCCCAAAATCACAACTCCTCCAGCCCTTTGATTGAAATTTCTCAGGATTTGATGCTTGTTAATAGAGTTTCTGTTAGCACAAATTTCAAGCAAACTAGATGTTATGTCCCACCGAGCATGCCAAAAGATTGTTGGCATAATTTTTAGCAAAATTGATATTTGGAGCGTGCCATGGATGAATAATTTCCCAAATGTGTAAATACTGACTTCTTCAGAAAATTGTGAATTCCCAAACACCTTTACCATAATTTATTTGAGTTTCAAGGGTATGAATGTTTGTGTTTGATTGTAAATGATAATTTAATATTGGAAGTAATGATAATTTGTCTAAAGAAAATGATAAATGAGCTGGGGGTAATGTTGAAGGTAATGAAAGTATACTTGAGGTAATTAGAAATATGCTTGAGGTAATAACTGTACGCTTTGAGAAAATTAAAAATAGGCTTGAGGTAATGAAAGTACACTTTGAGGTAATTAAAATTATGTTGGAGGTAATGAAAATATGCTCTGATGTAATTGAAAATATACTGGAGGTAATGAAAAGTATGCTGAAAGTAATGACAATAAACTTAAGGAAATTTAAAATTGTATTAAAATAGCAGTAATACAAACTTTGCTGGAATGAAAGCTTAAAAATGCTATAAATATTGCTAGAATTGGATTTGTAAGTTGATTTGCTAATTGATTGTTGTTGATGTTGATTGCATTGGTTGTGTTGTTGTTTGGTTTTTGGATTTCCCTTTGTTGCTGCTTCCTTTTATAGACCAGGTTCTTGGTGCAGAAGCAAGGCCATAATTTCCTTCAATATTTACCCTCATTAATTTTCTGTAACCTGCATCCTTGGATTTCCTCCAGCTCTTTAGTCTAACTGGTTACCTCTTGTCCCTTCTGGAATATTCTTCCTTTCCTCTTAAGCCAATGGAGAATTCTTCACCAAGTTTTCAATTAGCATAATTCTTGATCTCTCCAGCATATTCCAGAAGATTCACGTTCTTTTAGCTCTAATTCCCCCAAGCTCTGCGTTCATTGAATTTCCTTCAGCTCTTCAATGCCTCCTCTGCTTCTGGTTACATTTAGAAGCTTTTCCTCGAGCTCAACAATTTTCCTCTTCAAGCAACACCGAATGGACTGGACTTAATGCAATGGGCTCATCTTGGGCCTTAAAATTAACCATAGGCCAAAAAATTTATATTTTGGTACAAACAATGCCCCCCGCATATAATTAGCTTGGGCCAAACCCAATGCTAATTTATATGGATAAAGATTTAGCCCTGTTACTTTTTTATTTTCCTGCAAATTCAAACCTCTAATCTTAGGACATTAAATTTTCTTCATATTTTAGCACTCTCCCAAGAAAATTTGGAGGTTAATTTGGTAATTACAACCCAAACAACAAAACCAACATTTTTATTTTTTTAAATAAAATCCAATAAATAATATATATATGTATATATATATATATATATGTATATATATATATATATAAACATTTTTATTCCTTTTTTTTTCTCCTCCCTGCTTCACTTTCTCCTTCCCGCCGGAACCAGCCACCATCACCGCCCAAATCGGCTGCCTCCACCAGCTTCTCGCCGCTGTTGCTGCTGCTTCGCCATCGCCGGCCATCGCTGCCATGGAAGAGACCAACTGTTGTTGCTATCGCGGGAAGGGAAGAAGCAGGTGCTGCTATCGCCGGTGAAGATCGTCGTCGCTGGGCAGTGTACTGCTGCCGCACGCTAACACTAATGCCTGCACGAGGACCGGTGACGACGCTACCACCCAGCCTGAAGCCGCTGCTGCTTCGTTCGACGAGGAAGAAGAATGGAGCTGCTGCTGACCGAACCAGCTGACCGAGATGGACCCAATCGAACCAGAGCTGGTCAAGCCGAACCTGACCAACCTGAACCCAACCGAACCGGCCATCAGACCAAGACTACTTCCGGATTGATTTTGCTACATTCTCGACTTCCTCTAGTACATTTTGGAGAGTGAAATCCTCATTCAAAGTCTTCTGCAGAGAAATCAATCAAGTAATTTTTTTCCTTTATTTTCTACAATGTAACTTTGCCAAAACTGTGATGAAATTATTGAGCACTGCTGAGAATTTGTGAAATTTGTGGATTATTGTGAATGAACTGCTTTTCTACAGGTTTATTGCAATTTTGTAAAAACTGTATGTTAAAAATTTAGGGAAAATGTTGTCCAATTTTTACTGTGAATTTCGATAAAGTTTATAATTTTTGTTGTATTTATGCAAAATTAATTTCCATTGCATCCAGAACTTCTTTTGTATAATTTTGCATAATTGAGCTATAAATTTAATTATTTTAGCAATTGATTTCCAAAAACAATTATTTTGATAATTTTTAGCTTAGGTTATAAATTTAATCAAATTCTTTGGCCAAAAATTCACCGTAAATATTTTCTAGAGTCAATTTCTTGTAATTTCTTTTAGGAAATACGTTTTGAGAATTTGTTCTTCATTATCACCCCTGTGTAAACATCAATTCCTGTATTACCCTCTAGGACAACCAATTATTTAGCATTAATTTGCCAAATATATGTGTCTTAACTTCATAAAATAAACATTTTTCAACATCTTATTCACCAGGAGATCAATTCAGCCCATTACCTCTACATTTCCTCCAGGAAATATTGCATGGTCTATTATTTTGTATTTTCTGTATTTTCTGGACCTGTACTCAATTCCGCGTATTTCCTTCAAGATTTCCCTTGGGGAAATTGGATGAAATGACTTTCTCACATTATTCTGAGTCATTACCTCCATACTTCCTCCAACAAATTTTGTCTATTTAAGTCATGCCTTTGTGAATATAGATGTATGGATGCAATTCCTTCACCCTTTAAGGAAATAACTTGCATGCCCTTCCTTTCACCAAATTCTTAGCCAAACATCATTATTTGACTTATTACATGATCAACCTCACCTTTGATCTATTTTATTTGCCTTTATTAGTTTTGTAATGGCAACTTTCTCACCATTTTCTTTGATTTTTTAGGAAAAATGACCAAAGAAGCTGCTAGTTCTTCTAAACCTTCTTCTAACTCACATTCTACTCATCAGGTAACAATTTTTCTTGTCCTTTGCACTGCATCAAATCTTTATCTCTTCACAAGACTTTCTGATGATTGATTTTTCTGAATATGAACAGCCACGACTTACTTTTCCTCCTCTAGCCCAGACGCAAGTCTCAAAGGCTAACTACTATACTCTGCAAGTCAAAGGGTAAAATTAAGAAGAAAGTAGTTATGGAGACAGAAGATGATGACAGTTCTAACTCCAAGGAAGAGATATCAGGTTCAAACATGCCACTCCTTAAGCTTTCTTTTTATGTTAGTTTTATTTTTGATAACTAACATTCTACTTGTTTATCAATAGCTGAAGATAGCAATGAGAACTCTCATTCCACACATTCTCCTTCCCCTGATGCTTCCTCTCCAGTCTTCTCTGAGTCAGATCCTTTATTACCTCTAGAGATGAACACATTACCTCTAGTCCCAGTTGCATTACCCATAGAGCCAGAGTCATTACCTCTAGGATCTGATCATTCTCCTAATGCTCCAGCTCAATTACCTCCTGCTTCTACTTCAATATTACCTCTTGTGTCAGATCCATTACCTCCAGAGAAGGACACATTACCTCCAATCCCAGCTGCATTACCCCTAGAGTCAAAGTCATTACCTCCAGGATCTGCTCATTCTCCTACTGCTCCAGCTCAATTACCTCCAACCTCTGATTCGACTCCTTGTGCTACTCCTCAGGTATGTACTTATATTTCTCCCTTTTCTTGACTTATGCATTTTACATACCCTTAATTAACTTACACTTGCTTGTTACAAGGGTTGACTCTTGGTCCTCTAATGATCAAATGGAGATTATGGTAGATCTCAGCTACTTGGAAATTCTTTCAAAGGTACCCCTAGTTCTTAGATGACTTCAGATGATGCTTCAAGGCCAAGGATTCAGTGAGGATTATCCTCAACTTAGAGATGGGTACCCTCTAGAAGACTCAAAAATCCACAGTAGTTTCAGCTCATAGCATTTCAAGTCAGCTACCATTACTACTTTAAAGAACCAGATTATTTTAAAATTCTCTCATCTGGAAGAGTCCAGTGCAGCTCATTTGACAACTTTTAGCCATCTCAATCTCTTCCACCAGGAGAAAGACATCCTCTTTACTGAGCAGTTCAAGATGAAGCATATCAATATAGAAGAAGTAGAGGGAAAAGTAACTTCCCTTCAAGTAACCAAGGACATTGAAGAATAAAAGGCCAAATTAGCAGCTTTGAAGGCCAAAAAGATGAGCTTCTCTACAATAACGAAGAACTGACCTCCAAATACCAGAATGCAGCTTAGCAAGCTTAATTTATCAAGAAAGCTACAAGTCACCACAAACCCTCAGGGGCTTTGACTTTGACCTTTTGTGACTTGATTCAGTTATGATGCTTGCGATATTGTGATGTAATCCAGTACTTTGTACACTTGATATTGATCATTCTGGACATGTACATTGTGCTGTATATTCTTTCTTGATATTGTGGCTATCACAGGGCTTTTTATACTTCAGTTCAGATCTGTTTGGACATTTCCTATATGTTGTCACTGTTCACAGCACACATCACACCACATCCATTCATTTGCACTTCAAAACAGCTAATTTTTAGCAGAAATACTGCCGAAATTTTGCAAAATCATCACTGCTCATATCATACTTCACATAAAATAAATAACAAAAACAAAAATAAAAACATACCAAAATTTAGTAAAACCAAATTTTATTTATTTACAGTGGCTATCAAGCCAACTTTCACATTCAAAAAGTAAAATTTTACCACTTTATGATCAAGTGGCAAACTTCTGGCCTGAGGCCAGTTATTTATTTTTATTTTTTTATTTTTCTTTCATTTCCCCCACAGTGGTAAATAATTCAGCACCATCACCATTGTTTATCATTTTTGCACAGTCCCCTGCAACATAATTTTTCTCTGAACCTATTGTGCCTTCTGCTCCCCGAGTATTTAGAATTTCAGTGGTATTTCTCTCAACCTTCCGAGTCATGAGGTATTCTTTATTTGGCTCAAATTTAGTTTTAGCCTGAAGTTGAACCTCCTGCTCATTTTATTTCCTTTCAGGCTGAGGAATTTTTTGATGTTCCACCCTACGCCACTGTTTATGAGGTAAGATAGGTAGGGGCTCCACAAACCTTGGTTGCTTCTTGTTGAATCTTGGTGGTAGCCTCTTGCCATCCCTCCTAGGCTCAGATTTATAGTATTCTCTCAATACAGCTCCTGTAAGAGGCTTTTCCTCTAGTACTGAGAACTTCCTGTGATGGATTAGTTTCCAATAGCTCACGAACCTATTAGAATTCATATTGGAAGGTTGAGCTACCTTCTCTTTTTCTCTGATTTTATTTTTCAAATCTATATTGATAGGATCCACTAGAATCTCTTTTTTTACCTTTATATCTGCTTCCACCTTTGGGGGTTGAGGAAAAGGCACAGAGTCATCCTTCCCTTGGGAAACCTGTATAGGAACCTGATGAACTATCATTTCACTTTTATCAGATAGAATGTTGCCCCCTGAGCCTTGTACCTAATTTTGAGAATTCAGTGATTGGCCCTGAGGGACTTATGAATTGTCTTGGGGAAATGGTGTCTGACCATGGGAAAATTTTGTGTGACCTTGGGGTAATAGTACCTGCACTTGATGAACACTGCCCCCCGGGCCTTTTTCCTACTGAACATCCTTACGGTTGTGAATTCCAAGCTGAGGACTTGAATTTTTCTTGTTACCACCAGGAACCATCAGATCTCTATCATTAGGCTTGGGTTGAACCATCACATTTGGAGATACTTTAGGACTTCTTTGCCTCAGATAGGCTTCAACCATCTTAGTCAATGATGTTACCATCTTCTGCAAAGCACGAAAACAATCTTGAATAGCACTGATCATTTGTGCTATTGCATCTTAAACCTAATTCATTCCATCAAAGAAGATGGTTTGGGCATCAGTACGCTCAGTTGTAGTAATATCAGAATTTTAGCTTGAATAGCCAAAAGCTGGTGCCTCGATCCAGTTTTAATCCTGAGGCACCCATTCTCTATGTGTTTATTACATCTGATCACCTATTTTCATAGGCATGCTGGTCGGATTACCAACCCAAAAGATTTCTCCATTGTCAAAGTTAAACACTCCATTGGAATGTGTCCCACCGAGCATGCCAAAAGATTGTTGGCATAAATTTTTGGCAAACTGGATGTCAAGTCCCATTGGGCGTGCCAAAAGAATGTTGGCACAAATTTCTGGCAAACTAGATGTTATGTCCCACCGAGCGTGTCGAAAGATTATCGGCATAAATTTCTGGCAAACTAAATGTTATGTCCCACCGAGCGTGCCAAAAGATTATGGTACAATATTTAGCAAAATTGATATTTCGAGCGTGCCAGGGAAGAATAATTTTCCAAATGTGTAAATACTGACTTCTTTAGACAATTATGGATCCCCAAACACCTTTACCATAATTTTTTTGAGTTTCAAGGGTCTGAATGTTTGTGTTTAATTGTAAATGATAATTTAATATTGGAGGTAATGATAATTTATCTAAAGGAAATGATAAATGAGCTGGGGGTAATGCTGAAGGTAATGAAAGTATACTTGAGATAATTGGAAATAGGCTTGAGGTAATAACTGTACGCTTTGAGAAAATTAAAAACAAGCTTGAGGTAATGAAAGTATACTTTGAGGTAATTGAAATTATGTTGGAGGTAATGAAAATCTGCTCTGATGTAATTGAAAATATACTGGAGGTAATGAAAAGTATGCTGAAGGTAATAACAATAAACTTAAGAAAATTTAAAATTATATTAAAATAGCAGTAATACAAACTTTGCTGGAATGAAAGTTTAAAAATGCTATAAATATTGCTAGAATCGGATTTGTAAGTTGATTTGCTGATTGATTATTGTTGATGTTGATTGCATTGGTTGTGTTGTTGTTTGGTTGTTGGATTTCCCTTTGCTGCTGCTTCCTTTTATAGACCAGGATCTTGGTGCAGAAGCAAGGCCATAATTTTCTTCAATAATTACCCTCATCAATTTTCTGTAACCTGCATCCTTGGATTTCCTCCTCCTCCTTAGTCTAACTGGTTACCTCTTGTCCCTTCTGGAATTTTCTTCCTTTCCTCTTAAGCCAACGGTGAATTCTTCACTAAGTTTTCAATTAGCATAATTCTTGATCTCTCCACCATATTCCAGAAGATTCATGTTCCTTTAGCTCTAATTCCCCCAAGCTCTGCGTTCATTGAATTTCCTTCAGCTCTTCAATGCCTTATCTGCTTCTGGTTACATTTAGAAGCTTTTCCTCAAGCTCAACAATTTTCCTCTTCAAGCAACACCGAATAGGCTGGACTTAATGCAATGGGCTCACATTGGGCCTTAATTTTAACCATAGGCTAAATTTATATTTTGGTACAAATAATGCCCCCCGCATATATTTAGCTTGGGCCAAACCCAATGCTAATTTATATGGATAAAGATCTAGCCCTGTTACTTTTTTCTTTTCCTGCAAATTCAAAGCTCTAATCTTGGGACATTAATTTTTCTTCATATTTTAGCACTTTCCCAAGAAAATTTGGAGGTTAAGTTGGTAATTACAACCCAAATAACTAAACCAACATTTTCATTTTTTTAAACAAAATCCAATAAATAAATTATATATATATAGATATATAAACAAAATCCAATAAATAAATTATATATATATATATATATATATTTTTATTTATTTATTTAAACCTTTTTTTCCTTTTTTTTTCTCCTCCCTGCTTCCCTTTCTCCTTCCCGCCGGAACTAGCCACCATCACCGCCCAAACCAGCTGCCTCCACCAGCTTCTCGCCGCTGTTGTTGCTGCTTCGCCATCACCAGCCATCGCTGCCAGGGAAGAGACTAGCTACTGTTGCTATCGTGGGAAGGGAAGAAGCAGGTGCTGCTATCGCTGGTGAAGACCATCGTCGCAGGGCGGTGTGCTGCTGCCTGCACGAGGACCGGCGATGATACTGCCACCTAGCCTGAAGTCGCTGCTGCTTCGTCCGATGAGGAAGAAGAATGGAGGCACTGTAGACCGAACCAGCTGACCAAGATGGACCCAAACGAACCAGAGCTGGTCAAGCCGAACCTGCAAGTTGAACCGGCTATCAGACCAAGACTACTTTCGGATTGATTTTGCTACATTCTCGACTTCCTCTAGTGCATTTTGGAGATTGAAATCTTCATTCAAATTCTTTTGCAGAGAAATCAATCAAGTAATTTTTTTCCTTTGTTTTCTGCAATGTAACTTTACCAAAACTATGATGAAATTGTTGAGCATTGTTGAGAATTTGTGAAATTTGTGGATTGTTGTGAATGAACTGCTTTTCTACAGATTTATTGCAATTTTGCAAAAACTGTATATTGAAAATGTAGGGAAAATGCTATCCAATTTTCCCTGTGAATTTCGATAAAGTTTATAATTTTTGTTGTGTTTATGCAAAATTAATTTCCATTGCATCCAGGACTTCTTTTGTATAATTTTGCATAATTGAGCTATAAATTTAATTATTTTAGCAATTGATTGCCAAAAATAATTATTTTGATAATTTTTAGCTTAGGAAATTAATTTAATAAAATCCTTTAGCCAAAAATTCACCGCAAATATTTTCTAGAGCCAATTTCTTGTATTTTCTTTTAGGAAATAGCTTTTGAGAATTTGTTCTTCATTATCACCCCTGTGTAAACATCAATTCCTGTATTACCCTCTAGGATAATATTTTTGCTAATTATTTAGCATTAATTTGCCAAATATATGTGTCTTAACTTCATAAAATTCTGGAGGTAATAAACATTTTTCAACATCTTATTCACCAGGAGATCAATTCAGCCCATTACCTCCACATTTCCTCCAGGAAATGTTGCATGGTCTATTATTTTTTATTTTCTGTATTTTCTGGACCTGTACTTAATTCCGCGCATTTCCTTCAAGATTTCCCTTAGGGAAATTGGATTAAATGGCTTTCTCACATTATTCTGAGTCATTACCTCCATACTTCCTCTAATAAATTCTGTATATTTATGTCATTTATGCCTTTGTGAATATAGATGTATGGATGCAATTCCTTCACCCTTTAAGGAAATAACTTGCCTGCCCTTCCTTTCACCAAATATCATTATTTGACTTATTACATGATCAACCTCACCTCTCATCTATTTAATTTACCTTTATTAGTTTTGTAATGGCAACTTTCTCACCATTTTCTTTGATTTTTCAGGCAAAATGACCAAAAAAAGTTGCTAGTTCTTCTAAACCTTCTTCCGACTCACATTTCACTCATCAGGTAATAATCTTTCTTGTCCTTTACACTGCATCAAATCTTTGTCTCTCCACAAGACTTTCTGATGATCAATTTTTCTGAATATGAACAGCCACGACTAAATTTTATTTATTTACAGTGGCTATCAAGCCAACTTTCACACCCAAAAAGTAAAATTTTGCCACTTCATGACCAAGTGGCAAACTTTTGCCCTGAGGCCATTTATTTTTTTTTTATTTTTCTTTCATTTCCCCCACAGAGGTAAATTATTCAGCACCATCACCATTTTTTATCAATTTTGCACAGTCCCCTGCAATAGAATTTTTCTATGACCCTGTTGTGCCTTCTGCCCCCCGAGTATTTAGAATTGTAGTGGTATTTCTCTCAACCGTCTAAGTCATGAGGTATTCTTTCTTTAGCTTAAATTTGGTTTTAGCCTGAAGTTGAACCTCCTGCTCATTTTATTTCCTTTCAAGCTGAGAAATTTTTTGATGTTCCACCCTACGCCACTGCTTATAAGGTAAGATAGGTAGGGGCTCCACAAACCTTGGTTGGTTCTTGTTGAATCTTGGTGGTAGCCTCTTGCCATCCCTCATAGGCTCAGATTTATAGTATTCTCTCAATACAGCTGCTGTAAGAGGCTTTTCCTCTAGTATTGAGAACTTCCTGTGATGGATTGGTTTCCAATAGCTCACAAACCTGTTAGAATTCATATTGGAAGGTTGAGCTACCTTCTCTTTTTCTCTAATTTTATTATTCAAATCTATATTGATAGGATCCATTGGAATCTCTTTTTCTGCCTTTATATCTGCTTCCACCTTTGGGGGTTGAGGAGAAGGCACAAAGTCAGCCTTCCCTTGGGAAACCTGTATAGGAACCTGATGAACTAACATTTCACTTTTATCAGATAGAATGTTGCCCCCCGAGCCTTGCACCTGATTTTGAGAATTCGGTGATTGGCCTTGAGGGACTTATGAATTATCTTGGGGAAATGGCGTCTGACCATGGGGAAATGTTGTGTGACCTTGGGGTAATAGTACCTGCTCTTGATGAACACTGCCCCCCAGGCCTTTTTCCTGCTGAATATCCTCACGGTTGTGAATTCCAAGCTAAGGACTTGAATTTTTCTTGTTACCACCAGGAACCATCAGATCTCCATCATTAGGCTTGGGTTGAACCATCACATTTGGAGATACTTTAGGACTTCTTTGCCTCAAATAGGCTTCATTCATCTTAGCCAATGAAGTTACCATCTTCTGCAAATCACAAAAACAATCCTGAATAGCACTGATCATTTGTGCTATTGCATCTCAAACGTGTTTCATTCCATCTAAGAAGATGGTTTGGGCATCAGTACCCTCAGTTGTAGTAGTATCAGAATTTTGGCTTGAATAGCCAAAAGCTAACGCCTCAATCCAGTTTTGATCCTGAGGCACCCATTCTCCATGAGTTTGTTGCATCTGATCACCTATTTTCACAAGCATGTTGGTCGGATTAGCCACCCAAAAGATTTCTCCATTGTCAAAGTTAAACACTCCATTGGAATGTGTCCCACCGAGCATGCCAAAAGATTGTTGGCACAAATTTTTGGCAAACTGGATGTCAAGTCCCACTGGGCGTGCCATAAGATTATTGGCACAAATTTCTGGCAAACTAGATGTTATGTCCCACCGAGCGTGCCAAAAGATTGTTAGTATAATATTTAGTAAAATTGATATTTTGAGCGTGCCAGGGAAGAATGATTTCCTAAATGTGTAAATACTGACTTCTTCAGATAATTGTGGATTCCCAAACACCTTTACCATAATTTGTTTGAGTTCCAAGGGTATGAATGTTTGTGTTTAATTGTAAACGATAATTTGATATTGGCGGTAATGATAATTTTTCTAAAGGAAATGATAAATGAGCTTGTGGTAATGCTGAAGGTAATGAAAGTATACTTCAGGTAATTGGAAATAGGCTTGAGGTAATAACTGTACGCTTTGAGAAAATTAAAAACAGGCTTGAGGTAATGAAAGTAAACTTTGAGGTAATTGAAATTATGTTAGAGATAATGAAAATATGCTCTGATGTAATTGAAAATATACTGGAGGTAATGAAAAGTATACTGAAGGTAATGACAATAAACTTAAGGAAATTTAAAATTGTATTAAAATAGCAGTAATACAAACTTTGCTGGAATGAAATCTTAAAAATGCTATAAATATTGCTAGAATTGGATTTGTAAGTTGATTTGCTGATTGATTATTGTTGATGTTCACTGCATTGGTTGTGTTATTGTTTGGTTGTTGGATTTCCCTTTGCTGCTGCTGCTTCCTTTTATAGACCAGGTTCTTGGTGCAGAAGCAATGCCATAATTTTCTTCAATAATTACCCTCATCAATTTTTTGTAACCTGCATCCTTAAATTTCCTCCAGCACTTTAGTCTAACTAGTTACCTCTTGTCCCTTTTGGAATTTTCTTCCTTTCCTCTTAAGCATAATTCTTGATCTCTCCAGCATATTCCAGAAGATTCATGTTCCTTTAGCTATAATTCCCCCAAGCTCTGCGTTCATTGAATTTCCTTCAGCTCTTCAATGCCTGCTCTACTTCTGGTTACATTTAGAAGCTTTTCCTCCAGCTCAATAATTTTCCTCTTCAAGCAACACCGAATGAGCTAGACTTATTGCAATGGGCTCACCTTGGGCCTTAATTTTAACCACAGGCCAAAAAATTTATATTTTGGTACAAACAATGCCCCCCGCATATAATTAGCTTGGGTCAAACCCAATGCTAATTTATATGGATAAAGATCTAGCTCTGTTACTTTTTTCTTTTCCTGCAAATTCAAAGCTCTAATCTTGGGATATTAATTTTTCTTCATATTTTAGCACATTCCTAAGAAATTTTGGAGGTTAATTTGGTAATTACAACCCAAACAAGAAAACCAACATTTTCATTTTTTTAAAAATAAAATCCAATAAATAAATTATATATATATATTTAAACCTTTTTTTTACCTTTTTTTTTCTCCTCCCTGCTTCACTTTCTCCTTCCTGCCGGAACCAGCCACCATCACCGCCCGAACCAGCTGCCTCCACCAGCTTCTCGCTGCTGTTCCTGTTGCTTCGCCATCGCCGCCAGGGAAGACACTAGCTGCTGTTGCTATCGTGGCTGCTGCCTGCACGAGGACGGGCGACGACGCTGCCGCCCAGCCTGAAGCCGCTGCTGCTTCGTCCGACGAGGAAGAAGAATGGAGCTGCTGCTGACCAAACCAGCTGACCGAGATGGACCCAATCGAACAAAAGTTGGTCAAGTCGAACCTGTCCAAGCTGAACCCAACCGAACCGGCCATCAGACCAAGACCACTTCCGGATTGATTTTGCTACATTCTCGACATCCTCTAGTGCATTTTGGAGAGTGAAATCCTCATTCAAAGTCATCTGTAGAGAAATCAATCGAGTAATTTTTTTTCCTTTGTTTTCTGAAATGTAACTTTGCCAAAACTGTGATGAAATTGTTGAGCATTGCTGAGAATTTGTGAAATTTATAGATTGTTATGAATGAACTGCTTTTCTACAGGTTTATTACAATTTTGCAAAAAATGTATGTTGAAAATGTAGGGAAAATGCTGTCCAATTTTCACCGTGAATTTCGATAAAGTTTATAATTTTTGCTGTGTTTATGCAAAATTAATTTTCATTACATCCAGGACTTCTTTTGTATAATTTTGCATAATTGAGCTATAAATTTAATTATTTTAGCAATTGATTGCCAAAAACAATTATTTTAAAAAATTTTAGCTTAGGAAATTAATTTAATAAAATCCTTTAGCCAAAAATTCACCGTAAATATTTTCTAGAGCCAATTTCTTGTAATTTCTTTTAGGAAATAGCTTTTGAGAATTTGTTCTTCATTATCACCCCTGTGTAAACATCAATTCCTGTATTACCCTCTAGGATAATATTTTTGCCAATTATTTAGCATTAATTTACCAAATATATGTGTCTTAACTTCACAAAATTCTAGAGGTAATAAACATTTTTCAACATCTTATTCACCAGGAGACCAATTCAGGCCATTACCTCCACATTTCCTCCAGGAAATGTTGCATGGTCTATCATTTTGTATTTTCTGTATTTTCTGGACCTGTACTCAATTCTGCGCATTTCCTTCAAGATTTCCCTTGGGAAAATTGGATGAAATGGCTTTCTCACATTATTCTGAGTCATTACCTCCATACTTCCTCCAGCAAATTTTGTCTATTTAAGTCATTTATGCCTTTGTGAATATAGATGTATGGATGCAATTCCTTCACCCTTTAAGGAAATAACTTACATGCCCTTCCTTTCATCAAATTCTAAGCCAAACATCATTATTTGACTTATTATATGATCAACCTCACCTGTGATCTATTTAATTTGCCTTTATTAGTTTTGTAATGGCAACTTTCTCACCATTTTCTTTGATTTTTCAGGCAAAATGACCAAAGAAGCTGCTAGTTCTTCTAAACCTTCTTCTGACTCACATTCCACTCATCAGGTAATAATCTTTCTTGTCCTTTGCACTGCATCAAATATTTGTCTCTTCACAAGACTTTCTGATGATTGATTTTTCTGAATATGAACATCCATGACTTACTTTTCCTCCTCTGGTCCAGACGCAAGTCTCGAAGGCTTACTACTATACTCAGCAAGTCAAAGGGTAAAAGTAAGGGGAAAGTAGTTGTAAAGACAAAAGATGATGACAGTTCTAACTCCAAGGAAGAGATATCAGGTTCAAACATGCCACTCCTTAAGCTTTCTTTTTATGTTAGTTTTATTTTTGATAACTAACATTTTACTTGTTTATCAATAGCTGAAGATAGCAATGAGAACTCTCATTCCACACATTCTCCTTCCCCTGATGCTTCCTCTCCAGTCTTCTCTGAGTTAAACCCTTTATTACCTCTAGAGATGAACACATTACCTCTAGTCTCAGCTGCATTACCCCTGGAGCCAGAGTCATTACCTCTAGGATCTGATCATTTTCCTACTGCTTCAGCTCAATTCCCTCCTACTTCTACTTCAACATTACCTCTTGTGTCAGATCCATTACCTCTAGAGAAGGACACATTACCTCCAGTCCCAGTTGCATTACCCCTAGAGTCAAAGTCATTACCTCTAGGATCTGATCATTCTCCTACTGCTCCAGCTCAATTACCTTCAACCTCTGATTCGACTCCTTGTGCTACTCCTCAGGTATGTACTTCTGTTTCTCACTTTTCTTGACTTGTGTATTTATATACCTTTAATTAGCTTACACTTGCTTGTTACAGGGGTTGACTCTTGGTCCTCCAATAATGACATGGAGATTATGGTGGATCTCAACTACTTGAAAATTCCTTCGAAGGTACCCCTAGCTCTTAGATGACTTCAGATAATGCTTCAAGGCCAAGGATTCAGTAAGGATTATCCTCAACTTAGAGATGGGTACCCTCTAGAAGACTCAGAAATCCACAGTACTTTCAACTCATAGCATTTTAAGTCAGCTGCCATTACTACTTTGAAGAACCAAATTATTTTAAAATTCTCTCATCTAGAAGAGTCTAGTGCAGCTCATTTGACAACTTTTAGCCATCTCAATCTCTTCCACCAGGAGAAAGACACCCTCTTTACTGAGTAGTTAAAGATGAAGCATATCAATATAGAAGAAGTAGAGGGAAAAGCTACCTCCCTTCAAGTAACGAAGGACATTGAAGAATAAGAGGCCAAATTAGCAGCTTTGAAGGCTAAAAAGATGAGCTTCTCTGCAAGAACGAAGAACTGACCTCCAAATACTAGAATGCAGTTTAGCAAGCTTAATTTATCAAAAAAGCTAGATGTCACCATAAACCCTCAGGGACTTTGACTTTGACCTTCTGTTACTTGATTCAGTTATGCTGCCTGTGATATTATGATGTAATCCAGTACTTTGTACACTTGATATTGATCATTCTGGACATGTACATTATGATGTATATTCTTTCTTGATATTGTGGCTATCACAGGGCTTTTTATGCTTCAGTTCAGATCTGGTTGGGCATTTCCTATATGTTGTCACTATCCACAGCACACATCATACCACAGCCATTCATTTGCACTTCAAAACAGATAATTTTTAGCAGAAATGATGACAATATTTTCAAAATCATCACTGCTCATAACATACTTCACATAAAATAAATAATAAAAACAAAAACAAAAGCACACCAAAATTTAGTAAAACTAAATTTTATTTATTTACAGTGGCTATCAAGCCAACTTTCATACCCAAAAAGTAAAATTTTGCCACTTTATGACCAAGTGGCAAACTTCTGGCCTGAGGCCAGTTATTTTTTATTTTATTTTATTTTTCTTTCATTTCCCCCACATAGGTAAATAATTCAGCACAATCACCATTGTTTATCAATTTTGCACCGTCCCTTGTAACATAATTTTTCTCTGAACCTATTGTGCCTTCTGCCCCCCCCCCCCCGAGTATTTAGAATTTCAGTGGCATTTCTAAACATTCTGAGTCATGAGGTATTCTTTATTTGGCTCAAATTTGGTTTTAGCCTGAAGTTGAACCTCCTGCTCATTTTGTTTCCTTTGAGGCTGAGGAAATTTTTGATGTTCCACCCTACGCCACTGTTTTTAAGGTAAGATAGGTAGGGGCTCCACAAACCTCGGTTGCTTCTTGTTGAATCTTGGTGGTAGCCTCTTGCCATCCCTCCTAGGCTCAGATTTATAGTATTCTCTCAATACAGCTGTTGTAAGAGGCTTTTCCTCTAGTACTGAGAACTTCTTGTGATGGATTGGTTTCCAATAGCTCACGAACCTATTAGAATTCATATTGGAAGGTTGAGCTACCTTCTCTTTTTCTCTGATTTTGTTGTTCAAATCTATATTGATAGGATCCACTGGAATTTCTTTTTCTGCCTTTATATCTGCTTCCACCTTTTAGGGTTGAGGAGAAGGCACAGAGTCAGCCTTCCCTTGGGAAACCTGTATAGGAACCTGATGAACTAACATTTCACTTTTATCAGATACAATGTTTCCCCCCGAGCCTTGCACCTGATTTTAAGAATTCGGTGATTGGCCTTGAGGGACTTGTGAATTGTCTTGGGGAAATGGTGTCTAACCATGGGGAAATGCTGTGTGACCTTGGGGTAATAGTACTTGCTCTGAACACTGCCCCCCAGGCCTTTTTCTTGCTGAACATCCTTACGGTTGTGAATTCGAAGCTGAGGACTTGAATTTTTCTTGTTACCACCAGGAACCATCAGATCTCCATCATTAGGCTTGGGTTGAACCATCATATTTAGAGATACTTTAGGACTTCTTTGCCTCAGATAGGCTTCAACCATCTTAGTTAATGATGTTACCGTCTTCTGCAAAGTATGAAAACAATCCTGAATAGCACTAATCATTTGTGCTATTGCATCTCAAACCTGTTTCATTCCATCTAAGAAGATGGTTTGGGCATCAGTACCCTCAGTTGTAGTAGTATCAGAATTTTGGCTTGAATAGCCAAAAGCTGGTGCCTCGATCCATTTTTGATCCTGAGGTACCCATTCTCTATGTGTTTGTTGCATGTAATCACCTATTTTCATAAGCGTGTTGGTCGGATTACCAACCCAAAAGATTTCTCCATTGTCAAAGTTAAACACTCCATTGGAATGTGTCCCACCAAGCGTGCCAAAAGATTGTTAGCATAAATTTTTGGCAAACTGAATGTCAAGTCCCACTGGGTGTGCCAAAAGATTGTTGGCACAAATTTCTGAAAAACTAGATGTTATATCCCACCGAGCGTGCCAAAAGATTATTGGCATAAATTTCTGGCAAACTAGATGTTATGTCCCACCGAGCGTGCCAAAAGATTATTGGTACAATTTTTAACAAAATTGATATTTCGAGCATGCCGGGGAAGAATGATTTCCCAAATGTATAAATATTGACTTCTTCAGACAATTGTGGATTCCCAAACGCCTTTACTACAATTTGTTTAAGTTCCAAGGGTATGAATGTTTGTGTTTGATTATAAACGATAATTTGATATTAGAGGTAATGATAATTTGTCTAAAGGAAATGATAAATGAGCTGGGGGTAATGCTGAACATAATGAAAGTATACTTGAGGTGATTGGAAATAGGCTTGAGGTAATAACTGTACGCTTTGAGAAAATTAAAAACAGGCTTGAGGTAATGAAAGTACACGTTGAGGTAATTAAAATTATATTGGAGGTAATGAAAATATGCTATGATGTAATTGAAAATATACTAGAGGTAATGAAAAGTATGCTGAAGGTAATGACAATAAACTTAAGGAAATTTGAAATTTTATTAAAATAGCAATAATACAAACTTTGCTCGAATGAAAGCTTAAAAATGCTATAAATATTGATAAAATTGGATTTGTAAGTTGATTTGCTGATTGATTATTATTGATGTTGATTGCATTGGTTGTGTTATTGTTTGTTTGTTGGATTTCCCTTTGCTGCTGCTTCCTTTTATAGATCAGGTTCTTGGTGCAGAAGCAAGGCCATAATTTCCTTCAATAATTACGCTCATCAATTTTCTGTAACCTGTATCCTTGGATTTCATCCAGCTCTTTAGTCTAACTGGTTACCTCTTGTCCCTTTTGGAATTTTCTTCCTTTCCTATTAAGCCAATGGTGAATTCTTCACCAAGTTTTCAATTAGCATAATTCTTGATCTCTCCAGCATATTCCAGAAGATTCATGTTCCTTTAGCTCTAATTCCCCCAAGCTCTACGTTCATTGAATTTCCTTCAGCTCTTCAATGCCTCCTCTGCTTCTGGTTATATTTAGAAGCTTTTCCTCCAGCTCAACAATTTTTCTCTTCAAGCAACACCGAATGGGCTGGACTTAATGCAATGGGCTCACCTTGGGCCTTAATTTTAACCATAGGCCAAAAAATTTATATTTTGGTACAAATAATGCCCCCCGAATATAATTAGCTTGGGCCAAACTCAATGCTAATTTATATGGATAAAGATCTGGCCCTGTTACTTTTTTCTTTTCCTGCAAATTCAAAGCTCTAATCTTGGGACATTAATTTTTCTTCATATTTTAGCCCTTTCCCAAGAAAATTTAGAGGTTAATTTGGTAATTACAACCCAAATAACAAAACCAATATTTTCATTTTTTTTAAACAAAATCCAATAATATATATATATATATATATATATATATATATATATATATATATATATAACTTTTTTTTCTCCTCCCTGCTTCACTTTCTCCATCCCACCGGAACCAGCCACCATCACCGCCCAAACCAGCTGCCTCTACCAGCGTCTCGCCGCTGTTGCTGCTGCTTCACCATCACCGGCCATTATTGCCAGGGAAGAGACCAGCTGCTGTTGCTATTACAGGAAGGGAAGAAGCAGGTGCTGCTATCGCCGGTGAAGACCGTCGTCCCTGGGCGGTGTGCTGTTGTCGCGCGCTGATGCTGCTGCTTGCATGAGGACCGGCGATGACGCTGCCACCCAGCCTGAAGCCGTCGTTGCTTCATCCAACGAGGAAGAAGAATGGAGCTGCTGTTGACCGAACCAACTCACCGAGATGGACCCAATTGAACCAGAGCTGGTCAAGCCGAACCTGACCAAGCTGAATGCAACCGAACCGACCATCAGACCAAGACTACTTCCGGATTGATTTTGCTACATTCTCGACTTCCTCTAGTGCATTTTGGAGAGTGAAATCCTCATTCAAAGTCTTATGCAGAGAAATCAATCAAGTAATTTTTTTCCTTTATTTTCTGCAATGTAACTTTGCCAAAACTGTGATGAAATTATTGAGCATTGCTGAGAATTTGTGAAATTTGTGGATTGTTGTGAATGAACTGATTTTCTACAGGTTTATTACAATTTTGCAAAAACTATATGTTGAAAATATAGGGAAAATACTGTCCAATTTTCACCGTGAATTTCGATAAAGTTTATAATTTTTGCTGTGTTTATGCAAAATTAATTTCCATTACATCTAGAACTTCTTTTGTATAATTTTGCATAATTGAGCTATAAATTTAATTATTTTAGCAAATGATTGCCAAAAATAATTATTTTGATAATTTTTAGCTTAGGAAATTAATTTAATAAAATCCTTTGGCCAAAAATTCACCTCCAATATTTTCAAGAGCCAATTTCTTGTAATTTCTTTTAGAAAATAGCTTTTGAGAATTTGTTCTTCATTATCACCCATTTGTAAACATCAATTCCTGTATTACCCTCTAGGACAATAGTTTTGCCAATTATTTAGCATTAATTTTCCAAATATATGTGTCTTAACTTCATAAAATCCTGGAGGTAATAAATATTTTTCAACATCTTATTCACCAGGAGATTAATTCAGCCCATTACCTCCACATTTCCTCCAGGAAATGTTGCATGGTCTATCATTTTGTATTTTCTGTACCTGTACTCTATTCCGCGCATTTCCTTTAAGATTTCCCTTGGGGAAATTGGATGAAATGGCTTTCTCACATTATTCTGAGTCATTACCTCCATACTTCCTCCAGCAAATTTTGTCTATTTAAGTCATTTATGCATTTATGAATATAGATGTATGATGCAATTCCTTCACCCTTTAAGGAAATAACTTGCATGCCCTTCCTTTCACCAAATTCTTAGCCAAACATCATTATTTGACTTATTACATGATCAACCTCACCTTTTATCGATTTAATTTGCCTTTATTAGCTTTGTAATGGCAACTTTCTCACCATTTTCTTTGATTTTTCCGGAAAAATGACCAAAGAAGCTGCTAGTTCTTCTAAACCTTCTTCTGACTCACATTCCACTCATCAGGTAACAATCTTTCTTGTCCTTTGCACTGCATCAAATCTTTGTCTCTTCACAAGACTTTCTGATGATTGATTTTTCTGAATATGAATAGCCATGACTTACTTTTCCTCCTCTGGTCCAGACGCAATTCTCAAAGGCTGACTACTATACTCAGTAAGTCAAAGGGTAAAAGTAAGGAGAAAGTAGTTGTGAAGATAGAAGATGATGACAGTTCTAACTCCAAGGAAGAGATATCAGGTTCAAACATGCCACTCCTTAAGCTTTCTTTTTATGTTAGTTTTATTTTTGATAACTAACATTCTACTTGTTTATCAATAGCTGAAGATAGCAAAGAGAACTCTCATTCCACACATTCTCCTTCCCCTGATGCTTCCTCTCCTAGCTCTTAGATGACTTCGGATGATGCTTCAAAGCCAAGGATTCAATGAAGATTATCCTCAACTTAGAGATGGGTACCCTCTAGAAGACTCAGAAATCCATAGTACTTTCAGTTCATAGCATTTCAAGTCAGCTGCCATTACTACTTTGAAGAACCAGATTATTTTAAAATTCTCTCATCTAGAAGAGTCTAGTGCAGCTTATTTGACAACTTTTAGCCATCTCAATCTCTTCCACTAGGAGAAAGACACCCTCTTTACTGAGCAGTTCAAGATGAAGCATATCAATATAGAAGAAGTAGAGGGAAAAGCTGCCTCCCTTCAAGTAACCAAGGACATTGAAGAATAAGAGGCCAAATTAGCAGCTTTGAAGGCCAAAAAGATGAGCTTCTCTACAAGAACGAAGAACTGATCTCCAAATACCAGAATGCAGCTTAGCAAGCTTAATTTATCAAGAAAGCTACATGTCACCACAAACCCTCAGGGGCTTTAACTTTGACCTTTTGTGACTTGATTCAGTTTTGATGCCTGCGATATTGTAATGTAATCCAGTACTTTGTACACTTGATATTGATCATTTTGGACATGTACATTGTGATGTATATTCTTTCTTGATATTGTGGCTATCACAGGGCTTTTTATGCTTCAGTTCAGATATGTTTGGGCATTTCCTATATGTTGTCACTGTCCACAGCATACATCACACCACAGCCATTCATTTGCACCTCAAAACAGCCAATTTTCAGCAGAAATGCTACCAAAATTTTGCAAAATCATCACTGCTCATAGCATACTTCACATAAAATAAATAACAAAAACATACCAAAAATTAGTGAAACTAAATTTTATTTATTTACAGTGGCTATCAAGCCAAAAAGTAAAATTTTACCACTTTATGATCAATTGGCAAACTTCTAGCCTGAGGCCTGTTATTTTTTTTATTTTTTTAGTTTTCTTTCATTTCCCCCACAGTGGTAAATAATTCAGCACCATCACCATTGTTTATCAATTTTGCACAGTCCCCTACAACATAATTTTTCTCTGAACCTATTGTGCCTTCTGCCCCCCGAGTATTTAGAATTTCAGTAGTATTTCTCTCAACCTTCTGAGTCTTGAGGTATTCTTTTTTTGGCTCAAATTTGGTTTTAGCCTGAAGTTGAACCTCTTGCTCATTTTATTTCCTTTCAGGATGAGGAAATTTTTGATGTTCACCCTACGCCACTATTTTTTAGGTAAGATAGGTAGGGGCTCCATAAACCTTAGTTGCTTCTTGTTGAATCTTGGTGGTAGCCTCTTTCCATCCCTCCTAGGCTCAGATTTATAGTATTATCTCAATACAACTACTGTAAAAGGCTTTTCCTCTAGTACTGAGAACTTCCTGTGATGGATTGGTTTCCAATAACTCACGAACCTATTAGAATTCATATTGGAAGGTTGAGCTACCTTCTCTTTTTCTCTGATTTTGTTGTTCAAATCTATATTGATAGGATCCACTGGAATCCCTTTTTCTGCCTTTATATCTGCTTCCAACTTTGGGGGTTGAGGAGAAGGCACAGAGTCAGCCTTCCCTTGGGAAACCTGTATAGGAACCTGATGAACTAACATTTCACTTTTATCATATAGAATGTTGCCCCCCGAGCCTTACACCTGATTTTGAGAATTTGGTGATTGGCCTTAAGGGACTTGTGAATTGTCTTGGGGAAATGGTATCTGACTATGGGGAAATACTATGTGACCTTGGGGTAATAGTACCCGCTCTTAATGAACACTGCCCCTTGGGCCTTTTTCCTACTGAACATCCTTACGGTTGTGAATTCCAAGCTGAGGACTTGAATTTTTCTTGTTACCACCAGGAACCATTAGATCTCCATCATTAGGCTTGGGTTGAACCATTACATTTGGAGATACTTTAGGACTTCTTTGCCTCAGATAGGCTTCAACCATCTTAGTCAATGACATTACCATCTTCTGAAAAGCACGAAAATAATCCTAAATAGCACTGATCATTTGTGCTACTGCACCTCGAACCTATTTCATTCCATCTAAGAAGATGGTTTGGGCATCAGTACCCTCAGTTGTAGTATTATCAGAATTTTAGCTTGAATAGCCAAAAGCTAGTGCCTCGATCCAGTTTTGATCCTGAGGCACCCATTCTCTATGAGTTTGTTGCATCTGATCACCTGTTTTCACAGGCGTGTTGGTCGGATTACCAACCCAAAAGATTTCTCCATTGTCAAAGTTAAACACTCCATTGGAATGTGTCCCACCGAGCATGCCAAAAGATTGTTGGCATAAATTTCTAGCAAACTAGATGTTATATCCCACCGAGCGTGCCAAAAGATTATTAGTTCATTTTTTAGCAAAATTGATATTTCGAACATGCCAAGGATGAATGATGTCCTAAATGTGTAAATACTGACTTCTTCAAATAATTATGGATTCATAAACTCCTTTACCACAATTTGTTTGAGTTCTAAGGGTATGAATGTTTGTATTTGATTGTAAACGATAATTTAATATTGGAGGTAATGATAATTTGTCTAAAGGAAATGATAAATGAGCTGGGGGTAATGCTGAAGGTAATGAAAGTATACTTGAGGTAATTGGAAATAGGCTTGAGGTAATAACTGTACGCTTTGAGAAAATTAAAAATAGGCTTGAGGTGATGAAAGTACACTTTGAGGTAATTGAAATTATGTTGGAGGTAATGAAAATATGCTCTGATGTAATTGAAAATATACTGAAGGTAATGAAAAGTATGCTGAAGGTAATGACAATAAACTTAAGGAAATTTAAAATTGTATTAAAATAGCTGTAATACAAACTTTGCTGGAATGAAAGCTTAAAAATGCTATAAATATTTCTAGAATTGGATTTGTAAGTTGATTTGCTGATTGATTGTTGTTGATGTTGATTGCATTGGTTGTGTTGTTGTTTGGTTGTTGGATTTCCCTTTGCTGTTGCTTCCTTTTATAGACCACGTTCTTGGTGTAGAAGCAAGGCTATAATTTCCTTTAATAATTACCCTCATCAATTTTCTGTAACCTGCATCCTTGGATTTCCTCCAGCTCTTTAGTCTAACTGGTTACCTCTTGTCCCTTCTGAAATTTTCTTCCTTTCCTCTTAAGCTAAAGGTGAATTCTTCACCAAGTTTTCAATTAGCATAATTCTTAATCTCTCCAGCATATTCCAGAAGATTCACGTTCCTTTAGCTCTAATTCCCCCAAGCTCTACGTTCATTGAATTTCCTTCAGCTCTTCAATGCCTCCTCTGCTTCTGGTTACATTTAGAAGCTTTTCCTCCAGCTCAACAATTTTCCTTTTCAAGCAACACTGAATGGGCTGGACTTAATACAATGGGCTCACCTTGGGCCTTAATTTTAACCATAGGCCAAAAAATTTATATTTTGGTACAAACAATTTAAATTATTAAGCACCTATATTATTTCTTCTCTCATATTATTCTTGATTCCTTCTTCTCAACTTCTTTTTATTTGTCATTATTTTTTCCTCCTTTTTTAAATTTTACGTTCTTTTTTTTATCTTTTTTGAAAGCTTTCTTTTTGCAGAGCCCAGATCTTTCCTTCTATTTGATTTTTTCCCTTTATTATCTCTATCCACCCCCCACTTCCTCTACTTCTGGCACTGTAACCATAATTTTCTAGTACCATAAGATCGCGGTTAACGGTTCTGAAAGTTAGAGAAAATCATGCTGCTTTATTTTAGATATTTTTAATTTTTTTTGCAGTAAATACTACTGAGGCACTACCTTAGTGATAAGGTGACCACCTCAGTGATGAGAGGAAGGCCATCATAAGACTCTAATGGGCTTGATGGCCATGGACTTATCAAATGGGTTGGAATCTCAAACTTTATATTGTTTGGACTCATTTTACTTAGACTTTCATCGTTGAGCTTTCGCTTTTAGGTTAGGCCAAACTCAAGTGTCAACAGTTTGCCTCCCTACTTTTTTAAAAATCAAAATATAAATAATATATATGAGATTTATAAAAAAGTACATGCAAGTATTACAATGAGATTCATGAAAAAGTATAGATGCAAGCAATGAAAAAATATAGATTTTTATTTTTCGATGTCTAGAGTGAGATTTTTGAGAAAATATTATAATTTTTAGAGCCAGATGTTTGAAAAAAGATTTAGATTTTCGAAGCTAGATGTCCAAAAAAAGATTCTGATTTTGTTCTATTAACCTTGATATTCAAAATCAAGAGGATTTCAATTAGAAAAAGTAGTCTCGTACCGTCTACCTTGATATACAAATTAAAAGGTTAGAGATTTGTTGCTAAGGTTACCATCTGTCATCCTCGAAGTCAACTATCTGGGAGGGTATCTTAAACCATTTCTGTTAGGACTATTGTGATTGTTCTTAATATGAATAGGACACTCCATCTGCCCCTCAGTAAGAGACTCTGTCACAACCAATTTTATTTTAAATTTTTTCTTTTGCCTAGACCGCTCTCTTTTGAGTTTTTTTTTAAATTTAGTTAGGTCTTTCATTTTTTTTTTACTTTTTTTCCTCTTTTACCTAGGTCACTCCCTTTTTGGGAGTTTTCAACCTAGCTATGTAGTTACAAAATCATGCTTATGAGTGACCAATATTTTTGCCATGCGTGCTGTTGGCCTGCATATTGCTCTTATAATGGATCGCTTGATATTCATATTGTTGATGGTTTGATGTCTATGTTCTTACTTTAGTTGTTGATCATCTGTTGTTCTTCCTATCAAAATCTATATCTGACACTTCGTGTGCTAACGTCATGTCAATCATGCCTATTTTATATGGTTACTCATTCATTATAACTAGGCACACTATATTATGCTTGTTATTGATTAGACCTTTTGTGGATTTTTTAATTAACTATTTTTAGCTCACAATTTGTGGAGCTTTTATTTTGGAGGTTCAAAATTGACATTGCTTACAGTCACAAATGATTTGTGAAAGTGGATGTTAGAAAATCAACTTTTAAAGGTTTACTCAAGGCTGGCATTTTTTTTAGTACAAGTGGCATTGGTAAATAGTGGTATAAATAGAAAATTTTCCTCTTTTCTTTATGTTATTTTTATTCTTTTTCCTTTTCCTTTCTATTTCTTCCTTTTTCTTTTCTTTTTTATAATACAAATGGTCAATTTATTCTATGTGGAGGGAAATTGAGGTTTACAATGTCAAAAAAAATTGAAGTTTGTTTTCTAATGTTTAGTCCTTCCTTCCTTTCGTTCTTTCTTTTTTAAATTTCTCTCATTCAAGCATAACATAACATACACATACATTAAAAAAGAATTATAATCATATAAATCAGGCAATTCGATATTTATTAGCACAAAATAAAAAAATATTATAGCAAAATACTATTCTAAATTATTACAGCCATAAGAGACAACTAGACTTAGTCATGAGTATTCAGCTTTAGGTTAGCTTCAATTTCCACTCTAAAGTGGTATAGTTCTTCAAAGTTTCTTATACCCATATTTTTCAACCTATTAGCTAGAGGTGGAATGTTTGCTCTGTGGCTATGAACAGTTAGTCTGATTCTGTAGGCCTATGCTTCATTTGGGCCAATTTTTTCTCCATCTAGTTAGAAAGCTTGTGAAAGATTCACCAAGTCTTTGCTTTGTATTCTGTAATTCTTGAAGGGAGACTCCAAATTGAGAATTCAGCTCGTACTGCTTGATGAAGGTTGAACACAACTCCTTCCAATCTTACTAAACATGTGCATCTAGTGTATAGTATCACTTAATAGCAGTTTTTATCAATGACATTAGAAATTATTTGATAATTTATACCTTGGTTAATCTAGCGGGCTTCATAAAGGTAATGTACTGATGGATATGAAGGTGAGGATCTTTAGTCCCATTGTACTTTTTAATGTTTGAAAACTTAAACTTCGAGGGCAATAGTTCCTCTTCCTTTAAATCCAAGTCGGCAAAGTCATAGTTAAGTCCATTTTTCTTCATTACAGTATGCAACTAATTTATTTACTTTTTCATATCTTTCATCCATTCTACTTCAGCTGGATCTTCTGTTGCTTTCAGTTTTTCTTTAAGTGGCTCACCAATAATGATCCTAGTTTCAAAGTCTTCTTCATCAACAAGCCTCTTTCCTGCTACCTTAGCAACCATGTCTCTAAATATTTATTGCATCTCATCCCTGATTTCTGTCAAAATTTCTTGCTTGAAAGATTCAACATCAAAATTAAAGGGTCTCGACGTTGTACTTCCTTATTATGTGGTCTCAATTTATTAATTGGATGCTTACGGTTGGTGGGCTAAATTACCCTTGATTTACTTCCAAACAAGAAGAAACTTTTGGTTGTAAATAATGAATTTTAAAAATGAAAATGAGTATCATGTATGCATGAAATGCATGTTATTTATATATATATACAATAAGATGAACGTAAACAAGTCATAAAAATGGATCTTCCAACCTTATTCTTTCTACACACATGTTTAATAACGAGTCTCTTGTTCTAAAATTTTTGGTCTAGATTTTAATTATCATCGGGGGATAATAAAACCAACATACATGTAACTCTCTCAAAATGATAATAATAAATAAGTAGATCTTATAAATAAAACCAAAGTCTAGCATAATGGGCCATAATAGGAAAGTAAGGCCCAACTTAACATAATCCATCATTAGTGGATTTGGGCTTTATAAATAAGACTACTATATAGCATTAAATATATGCATTATAGGAAGAACCTAGGGGAAGTTACTAAGTCACTACATGGATTGAATCTTAGATAAGGTTAAAGGCCTCCACAGTTTCATACTTTCATGTTGTCTCCTCACTCAAAGGTATGAAAGACATACTCAATTGCATTCCACTATAAGTGATAACAGTCATGTACACTATCACCAGGTTTAAGTGAAATACATGCATCAATACAATGATTACGTACCATTGACTTATTTGGGACTGAGTGCATAATATGTGCAAAGGTATTATGAGTGAAAAAGAAATAACTAAATAATTAAAAATAATAAAACATGAAATACTGAAATCAGTTTCTCTATCCCTAGTGGAGTCGCAATATAGGAGGTGAGGTTCAACATACGCCCAAGTATTTGGTGACCACGGTATTATGCCGGCTCAAGGCCCGCTGAAAAATATAACTTTGAACCTTTCACAAGCTTAAGTCGGAGATGGAGTCACCATTCAGGTGAAATTCGGGACAAACTGTACATCAACTAGATCCCACGGAAGGGCCCAATAACCATTCTCAGAGATTGGATCTGGAAACTAGGTATGGACTTTTTGATTGCTCACTCGATCTTGCGATCGACCTCCATTTGTATTTTATATTTTATTATTTTTAATTATTTCTTTATTAGCATGCAAAATTGCAATCTCCTCCAAACAAATTTTAGTTTTTACAATTTGGTTCAAGTTTTTAATTCGTCCATCTTATGCAATTAAGTCCAAAGCATCACAACAACCATCAAATTCACACTATATTATCAACATTCACCCATAAACATCAATAAATAATAAATAATAAATGAGCTGTGTATGCAAAGAAATGGGGAAGAAGAAATGATTACAACTCGTTTAGCACACACAACAATTGAAATAAGGAAACAAAATGAAAATTGAACTAAAACTAAAATAAAAGTAGCAATTCTGTAGACTACTAAGCATATATACCTACAAATAAATCATCAATTAGATCATCCAAAGGAAAAGACCTACAAAAATAATGAACTTAGCTCATGATGACCAAATAATTAACAAGTACATAATAAATAAAATAATATAAGAACAGTAAATCATACAAATATAAGAATAAACATGTAAGTGGTAAGAGATTACCATGCTAAAAAAACTCCCTGGCCACGCAGAGGCGGCGCCTCATCATTGAAGTGTCACCTTACCACAGTGAGGCGACCACACCTTCGCCTCTAGAAGCAAAGGCGGTGTCTCAATGGTGAGGCTTCACCTCAGTGACCTCAAGTACAAAAACAAAATAAATGAAAAGCAACAATTCAAGCTTCTATCAATTCTAGACATGCATCTTTATATCTAGAGGTCTAAATAATTATCAATTACCACACAATAAACAATAACACAGTTATAAAATAGAAAACTACCAAACTAAACAACAAGTAAACAATAAATATGTCAAGCACAATTATTCACATCATCTAAGATTCTCCAACTATACAGAGGTTTTAAATATGTCATGCAATACCTTTAAAAATTCAATGATAGAGGTTATATTATATTCATTTATTGAAAACAATGTCATGCATTATTTGAAATAATAGTAAAGCAAAAAGGTATTAAGAAGAGCACTACTTGTTTAGTGTTCGTTTGACACTTTAATCCACCACTACTAGAATTTAACGAATTAGCGATGGATATTTTCCGTCGCTAATGAATAAAATCCATCGCTAATAGTAATTACCGACGGATTAATATCCGTCGGTAAAACATGCGTCGCTAATAATTAGTGACGGAATTTAACATTCCGTCGGTAAAATAGCGACGAAAATTTCCATCACTAATTTAAATTCTCCGTCAGTAAATTAGTCGAGTCGTCTGATATGTTAGTCGGCTTTTACTGACATATTTTATTTTTTTACCGACGGAACCATTTCCGTTGATAATTTCTAGTAACAAGCAACAACAAAAAATAAAAAAGTAATAAGCAACAAAAAAGCAACAAGCAAAAAAAAGCAACAAATAAGCAACAACTAAACAACAACTAAGCAATAACAAAGCAACAGAGCAACAAATATGCAACAAAAAAGCAACAAGCAACAACAAAGCAACAAAAAAACAACAAGCAACAACAAAGCAACTAATAAGCAACAAGTAACAACAAAGCAACAAATAAGCAACAAGCAATAACAAAATAACAAATAAGCAACAAGCAACAATAAAGCAACAAATAAGCAACAAGCAACAATAAAGCAACAAATAAGCAACAAGTAACAAATAAGCAACAAGCAACAACAAAATAACAAATAAGCAACAAATTTTTTTTGATATTTTTATTGAAAAAATAATTATTGAATACTATGGGTAATTTTTAATTAACACTAATAATTAATCAAAAAAATCAAGAAGTGAAATTAACACTAATAAATTAATCAAAGCAAGTGATTAATTAATATAAATAAAAAATAATGATATAGTAAGTGTGCCAGTTTTGTCTGTGCAGATTGTTGTGGCTGCATCCATTGTTTCACAGGCAGCTGAGCCTATCTTGAACCACTATCTCTATTTCCAAATAGAAGACTACCACCATTTTGAGCTCGTAACTGTTCAGTATTTCTGCCATATCCTGTCATTCTTAAAATCCATTTTCTTGGTCCCATTTTAATGCAGTTTCCATGTTCTTTCTTTGCTCCCACGTACACCATATCACATGGTCGATCAGGGGATGATGGAGTCTCAGGCACAGTCATTTGGCTTTCTTTGAGATCTTCTTTAGCCTCTGCACCTTTTCCAGGGGTAGTTTGTTAAACATTCTTTTCTGGAGGTATGTTCTCTTGATCTCTCATTGTTTCATCATGTGATAATTCTCTGGCATCTGATAGCTCGAAGCAAAATGAACCAGCATATGCTTGATTGTTTTTAAAGTAAGAGGCTGTAGTCAAGCCAAAACCTCCCTGAAACTCATTCTCATAACAAACTTAAGCATATGGAGTTGTAACTGAATCAAGATGATGCCTAACTAATTGCTTGCACTGTTTGGCAAGATCCCTTATGAATCAACTGTAGGCATGTCTTAAGGCAGCATGAAAACCAACATATCCATCCATATTTTCTCTTTTCTTTGCATCTACATAATTAGAAAAGCAAGCCCTCTTTGTATCCTCAGAAGTGGATCTTCGCACGTTATGAATTTTAAGTTATAAAAACCCATTTCTCAATTCCACCATTTTTATTTATTATTATTGTTAATATTTCTACATCATTAAACAATGTACTGCTGTTGCTATATGTATTTATTTAGAGCTCTGTGTATTTGTTTAGATTTTGACTAATTTTTAATTTCCAATAGAGAGACCCGCCAGCTCTTTGCATATGCTCTCTATTGCACACACACACACAGACACCAGAAAACTTAATAATTAACAACACACCACACCAACAATATTTACAACAGCCCAACTGACCATTTCTCTTCTTCTTCCATCTCTCCCTCCCTCCCTCTTTGTTATGCAACTTATTTTTCAGTTTACCGGTAGCTGGGTGTCTATGTACTGCTCGCTTTGCCACAGTTTTATGGTAAAGAACAATAAATATATATATTTATATATTTGTCTTTTTAGAGTAATGTTTTGTTTGATTTTTATTTTGTTACGTTTTACGGAGAAAAATCTCAAAATTAAACAGAGAAGAAGTGGTGCTGGAACGAGGAGTCACTCAAGCTCGAGCTTCCATATGCAAGGCAGCTAATCAAACCGACGTCGTTTACCTGAGCAGCCATGCGCAGGTTTATTGACTTTCCATTAGTAAGTTGTTCATCTAATCTTTGGGAGTATAGCAGTGTTCAAATAAGGTGGATCAACCAAATTGTATGTTTTCAGACTCTCTTCAAAATCAAAATTGCCATTTCCAAATCCAACTACATAAAAGTTATGCCTATGTAGATGTATTAGGTGATCTGTTAAACCATTCAATATATTAGATGATTGAAACACCAATTCCACTTCTTCTTCATATTCCCCTTGGTGATGAGCATAGATACTCTCGACGCAGGCACAAGAAGGATGTATCCTCTGATGATGAGCAAATGCATTCCCGATGGAGTCAAAAGCATGATTCTAGTGATGATGAGCATCGGCACTCTCAACATCAACATTGGCGTAATCATGGTACCTCCTCAGGTGATGAGCATTGATATGATTCCAAATCTGCAAAATATAGAAAGATATCTCGCTCGGAAAGAGAGGCGGACTTGAAAGAAGGAGAGATCCTTTCCAAATCTGACCAATCCAAAGTTAGTGAGGGTGCTAGTAGGAAACTTCAGTTTTTGAAAAATAAGAAACGCTGAAAATAGTTATTTTTGAAAGATAAAATAAAGACAGTTCAAAATTAAAAATGCAAAAATCAGTTCCGAAAAAATAAAAACAGTTGGACTATAAAAGAAAGAGAGCTGGTCAAACTGGCCTTTTTTTGTAATTTCCTCTTAATTTAATGAAATATAATTTTATCATATTTATTAATAATTTAAATATTAATTTAATGAAATACTAATTATAATATTTATTTAATATTAATATTAATTTAATGAAATATATTTTTATTATAAATATGTAATCCTATCTTTAATTAGTACTAATACTTAATATGATGCTAATTTACATTATGAATTTTAATAATAATAATATTAGTACACATGAAAATTTACACTAAATATATATAATTCTATTGTACATGATAGTAATATTAATACACATCAAGTTAAAAACTATATATACATACTAACACAATTGACAATATGTCAATATCTAGCTTACACCAAACTAAAAATATACAATTCTATATAATAATTTAATTTTATTTATTTCAAATTGAATTAACATTGAATAAATGGGTTTAAAATTGAATTAGAATATATATATATATATATATATATATATATATATATATATATATATATATATATATATATAATGGACACGAAAGAATATCACTTAAGTTTTCATTCAATCTAAAAATTAAAAATACGATATATAAATAAACTGCTATATAAACTTGTTTAATCAATTTATATATTCAAGACAATGTGTAAAATTTTTTTGACTAATATGTAAGTTTATTTAATTTATTACATATAGTAAGTTTATTTAATTTATTATATATAGTTTACATGAAACTATTATTCTAATAAACGATTTTTGACAAATAATAGGTTGGACTAGTTACAAGTATGTAACATATACAATTATTCAAATAATAATAATTAAATAAATTATGATATTGACCCAAAAAATCATATAAAAAAATGCTAAATACTAATTGAAGTTTATTTAATTTAAAATGTAAATTTTTTGTTATAAAAATATTCAATTAATCCATTAAAAAATTTCCAATTAATATATATATAATAGGTTTTTTTGCCTAATTATTATTATGTAAACAAATAGCGACGGATGAAGAAATAGCGATGGATAAAAAAATCCGTCGCTATTTAGCGATGGATTACCGACATATTTTTAAATCCATCGGTAAATAGCGACGGAATACAATCCATCCCTAATTTTTGTCGGTAAATCGTTGCATTCTAGTAGTGCACCCTATCTTAGCCTTAAGAGATGGTTTTGGCAACAAGCAGAAATATCAAACAGTGTAGAGCCAACCTCCAAACCCTTTTCCAAAATCACAGCTCCTTCAGCCCTTTGATTGGAATTTTTTAGGATTTGATGCTTGCTAATAGAGTTCTAGTTATTGAGCACTATATTATTTCTTCTCTCCCAGTATTCTTAATTCTTTCTTCTCTGCTTCTTTCTATCTGTCGTTCTTTTCCCCTCTTTTTTTTTTTTATTTTATGTTCTTTTTTTTAATCTTTTTTGAAAGCTTTTTTTTTTTTTTTGCAAAGTCCAAATCCCTCCATCTCTCTAATTTTTCCCCTTTCTTTTATCTCTCTCCACCCCCACTTCCTCCATTTCTACATCTATAACTACGATTTTCTAGTTCTAAAAGATCATGGTTAACGATTCTTAAAGTTGGAGAAAATCATGTCACTTTCTTTTAGATATTTTTAATTTTTTTACAGTAGACACCACTAAGGCGCTACCTCAATAATGAGGTGACCGTCTCAGTAATAAGGCGATTGCCTCAATGATAAGGTGACCGCCTCAATGATGAGACAAAGGCCATTGGAACACTTTAACGTCCTTGATGGACCGTGGGCTTGTCAAATGAGATAGGATCTCAAGTTTTACACAATTTGAACTCATTTTATTTGAACTTTCATTATTGGACTTTTCACTTTTGAACCGGACCAAAAGTAAGTGTCAACAATCATATATTGGATATGAAACTTGCCATAAAAAATTACATATTGTATACAACATAACAATAATCATACTTAAATTTGATATATGCTGCTTTTCAAAATTAGGGAATGTAAATCTGATTTTGTTTATAATCATGCTTATGTTTCGTCTATTCTTAATTATTAATAACTGATAATTTGTAAATCATTTCGAACAATTTCAAGAGAATAAGAACCTTAAATTCATATATCCCCAGAAATATGTAGCTAAAATGTTAGAGGTTATATATCAAATTCTCTTTTATTGACTATCTAAATTACATTAGCTTTTAATTAGGTTATTTGAATTTTTATGAGAATTATGTTTATTTAGAATTGTTTGAAATATATTTAAATTTTAAATAGACAAGTCGTTACTCTTGCTCTAAGGGTGAGTATTCCGTTCCGATTGAACCGAACCAAATTGAATGCTCACTAAGAATTAAAATTGAACTACAACTGTTCAGTTTTCTATTATCAAAAAATATAACAATAATAAAGGGCAAAAAAGTAATCTAAAAATTGGTTGTGTTTTCGTGGCAACCGCCTTGTCATAAGTATTTATCTTCCTAAGTTTAAACCTAAATATACTCTTACCGCTTTAAAACATGTAATATGTAATATTTTTATATAGGGTTATTTGTAAAACAAATTCAAACATTTGTGACTATTTGCGATCTAATCCCAAGCTTTTAATTTTTGCAATAATGTCCCAATTTCAATTTTTTTTTGCAATTTTAACACATTTCTAATTTTGGTCAAAATTGATTTCAAAAAAGCTGACTAGGCAGTGAGGTGTCATGCCAGCTAGGGTCAGGTCGGGTCGGTTTAAATCGAACCAAACCGTATTGGTTGAACCGAACCGAATTATTTTGGTTCGGTTATTTTTTCTTTTTTTAACTTTCTTTTCACTTTTTTTTTATTTTAAAATTATTTTATTTACGTAATTTTACAATATTATAATAAGATTTATAAGATATATTTTATGAGTTCAGTTTGGTTCAGTTTATAATCATTTTTTATGAATATACTATATAATCATTTTTATTATTTTTATTCCTAAACTTAGCATTTCATACTCTACATTTATTTTCCAAATAGAGTAAAAAATATATTAAACCGAACCGAACTCATAGTATATTCTAAACTTTTATATATATTTATAGTTCAATTTGATTAGTTTATTACTAATATTTTAAATTTTATTAATAATACTAGTTTCTAAATATATAAAACTCTTAATATAATTATTTACTACCAAAACAATCCTAACAAAAAATATTTAAATATATTTTAGAGAATCGGTTTATTTGCTTTTTTAAAAAATTAATAAATAAAATAAATATAAAAAAATTAACATTAATATATCTTATAAATCTTATTAGAATATTGTAAAATTAAATAA
>CATIWO010463943.1:0-34113 GCA_949673435.1 Macaranga tanarius
ATGTAAACAAAGTCGAACATATATATGGGATAGGTTGGTATATATTAGGGAGCTAAGTAAGCAATATATGGATACAAGAACACAGGCTAATCTAGCGAAGCTGAATGCTAATCAACAAAAAGATTTAGATATTGTTACTGAACACATGTCCCAAATAATAGAAAGAAAATGAAGCTCAGGTAGAGAATATGCATATACTTATCAGAAAGAATATCAGATATTGTTACTGAATACATGTCCCAAATAATAGAAAGAAAAAGAACACATGTCTCTAATTATAGTATTAATGTCAGAAATATTAGAAAGAATAGTAGCACTGGGCCTCCACCTACATCTTCAATATGGGGTTCGCCTCTCCTTCAGGTACATATATATCATTTATATTTAATGTACATTATATAACTTCTTTGGGCTCTCCTAAATAATAATTTATTGCCAAGAAAACAAAACCAAACTATATCATTAATTATATTGTTAACTATTTTTCCAACTTTACAGGTGATTGCACTGAAATGGTATAAACTATAAACTTAACTCTAAAGGAATCCAATCAATTTAATTTATCTCTAAATTTGAATTAACTTAGACTTATATTTATAATTTTATCAAAATTATCATCTCTCAATGCATAATCTAAACTAAAATCATACTAAAGTTGATTAGACAATGGCATATATTAAGCTCAACAAACAAAATTTGTAAAAATAAAGAATTGATTAAAAAGAAAAATTAAATTAATTCATGTTCAGATCCTTAATCCCTAATGAATAAAAACTTAGCCTAACATAATAAAAACAACATATGACTGTAGTAAAAGAGAATCCCTCACCAATTATAAGAAATTAAAAAGAAGAAAAAAAATTATCAATCTCTTGCAATTTTCAATCTTTAATCGTCATTTCTTAATCCTTTTATGCTCTCAGAGTTCTCTCTTTCTTTTTGTTAAAGTTCATCCTTATGAAGAATTCCAGCTCTCTTTTTATAATTCTCCTCAAATCCGCCTTCTATAAGCATTCAAAGAAATTGATTTTATCCAAACTCTTGCTCGTACATGGCCATGTCCTTATTATACACGGGAACCATTAATCCAGCCTACTACAGGGCCATGTCTCGAACCGTGTCCAATGCATATAAACATAGCAGTGAAATACAAGGCTTAGAACATGGGCGTGTTTTGACCCGTGTTCAAACTATGCAAATCTTCTAGTGAGTTATACGACCATCCATATGGTCGTGTCTTTAATCATGTCCAAGCCTCTATTCCACTACAGAAGACTGCACGACCAACTAACATGGCTGTGTCTTAGACTGTGTCGATGACTTCTTCAAAATTTAACTCCAAAACTTCTCAAATCCTTAGCTTTCTGACATTCAACCCCTATAAATGACTTGAAACAAATTATAAACATCTAAAAATAATAAAACACACATAAGTAACCCATCTATAATAAAGATTAACATAATTTAACTCAAAAATAACATGAATCGATCACCAAAATATAATCAAAATTCACACTAATAAAAAATGCCCCACACTTAAGCATTTGTTTGTCCTCAAGCAAAATTAAACATAAACGTTGCCCAAATCCCTATCACTAAATTAAACATAATACATTAACAACTTTTACTCAAATATCTAATATATTCTCCAATTAATATAAAACTTATAATTTAAAAATAAAACTAATAACTTAGAAGTAATTAATTCAATACTTACCAAGTGAAGAGCCATTCCTCATTTTCAACCAAAATTTTCACAAATTAATACTCGATAACCATTAGGAAACTAACCATACAACATCATTTTTTCGTTCATTTTTTTCCTTATGAGTGCATTTTATATTCCATTTCGCATTTCCATTTAGTGAGTGCATTTTATGCTCTATCTATCTTTTTAGTTCTGAATTTTCATCAAAATATTTTTTAATTAGGGTAAGTGCATTTATAACTCCATCTTCCCTTTTTCATTATTTGACTTAATTACACTAACCACATTGATAATTAAAGAAATTTCCTGACAATCTCGAGTACTAATCCATGACTCTTGATAAAGAAAATTAGAAAAATAACATTAAATTCATTAAAGTTATACATATCTTCAATTCCACATTACAAATTAAGTTTAAGAATTATAAATTAGACATTAATCGGAGAATAAACTACATACTTAAGAAAACCAAATTAATTATATTAAACTCATTATGATAATAGGCACAATCAAACACTTAAATGAATGGAATTTACAATTTCACAACATAAACACGGAATAAACACCCCCACACTTATTCGAATCACTATCCCCAATGTTATCAATAAAAAGAAATATGGAGGAGAGTGAACATTACTCCCCTAAATTACGTCGTGAAAATTAATCGGTGATTATGATTACTGAGGAAATGGAATGTAATGAAAACTGAAAAATAGAAACAAAGATAGAATCTATATAAAAGAAAACACATAACGACAAAAAGAAAAATCATAAAATAAAAAATAACTAAAATAGCTCTAAAAAAAGAAAATATTCACAAATGAAAATAATAACCAAATCCATAGGATATCTATAAAAAGAGAAACATCTGAATAAGTTATAAAATAATAAAGATCAAATAACTAAGCATCCAGAGCATCATCATCATCATCCACCATCTCAAAATCATTAGCTGCCATAGTTAAATCATGGCTATGATCCGGAGGTGGTGGATAAGGTGCAAAAAAGTAACGAGTCGGAATCATCTCAAGTGGCTGTAAACCTTGCTCTAGTATCAATGCCTACATCCCCTGTTATAAACAGTCCATCTATATATGAAGATGGTGTAACATATGCTCATATCTCTACTAGATGTGCTGAAACTCTCCGTAAGGGTCCACAGGAGCAGGTAGAGCCTCCGGTATAGGAACATCATAGTTACAATAGGCACATCCACTGGAACTACATCAACCAACACATATACATCACACCTCTTCTCAACTAGGCGCATCGATCGAAATGCATCCATGACCTAGGCAATCATATGGCAACTATGGATCAAATCCTGAAGGGAATCAAAAACACCTAGGTTCCTCGCCAACCTAGTCATATAACTCCCCCCACACAAGGATCCTCTCGATTTATTTGATATAGAGTCAAAATAAATCATAAACCCATAAGCTAAGTTATAAAAATCACCCCTCTCAAGGTAATATAAGTAGAAGATATCATGCATAGTCATAATTCTTGTACTCTCCCTGCGACCATATATAGTGTGTACAATAATACGGTACAAAATACGTATAATAGGGGAAGTAAAATAAGTACTTTTAGACTTAGTGGGATCATAATCATCTTAAAACCTCGGCCTAGTGTGATCACGCTAAAAAGTATGAGCATGTGACTACTGTGAGTTACAAAAATTAGCCAAAGATTGGTAATAGTGAACAACCTCATACTAAGTGATACTGTAAAGGCCTATACTCATACTAAATTGGCTAATGGACATAGAGAATTATTTCCTACCCAATTTAAATTTAATCACATCATCTCTGGAATAATCAATTCCCTATTTATCTATAGAAAAAGTGGCTGAATATTCCACTAATAACTCTTGGTAGCAAGGGTCCCCAATAGCTAACATATCAAACCATTTACCATTAAAAATTTCCTATCAATTTCCTTTTGAATCCCTAATTCCTTTGAATCACTTCTAATAGGAAATATATTAGGTTCTATAGGTAATGATAGAAGGGTATTTACCTTAACTTGGATGCATTTCTGTTGAAATTATAAAATTTAATGGAGAGAAGAGGCATTGAGGAAGAAGAAGTCGCTTAAGGGGGTGGGTCTACTAGTGGCACGTGAAGAGGATGAGAAGATGTAAGGAGATTGCATTAGGCACATTATTTAACACATTTAGGAAGAGGAGAAGGCATTATGATGTAGAATAAGTGAAGAGAAAAAAGAAAATTAACAAAAATCAAAGGGGAAATGCCGAATTTAAGGAGAGATATGGATTTTGCCGAAGATATGTGGAGAAAAAGAAGCAAAAATTAGGTGGGTATGAAGAATATATTTGAAAATTTTTAATTTCAAATTAATATTAACAATGATACATGGGCGTGTAGGATAAACACGCGTGTGTCTTGCTGAAATTGGGTTTTTTTTTACTACATAACAATATAGGATGGCTTCGATGGAGAATAAATTAGATAAATTATTAGATGCCATTACTACTAAACTAATGAGTCAAGATAAGAATCAAAAGAGAATGGAAGCTAAATTTGACCAAGTCACAAAGAACCATTCCTCTTTAATTCATAATATCAAAGTTCAGTTGGGGCAACTTGTAAATACCACAGGAACAAGAGGGCAAGGCAATCTTTCAAGTAACACTAAAACAAATCCTAAGGATGTGAAGGCTATCATTCTATGAAGTGGTAAGGAGTTGAAACCAAAGGCTGAATAGGACTTTGAAGCAAAATAAAGAAGAATGATGACCAATACGTTATAGTGGAGGATATGTCCAAAGATAAGGTTGTAGATGATAAGAGATATAAGGTGCAAAGTTCATCCCCACCACTTACACCTAAGATTCCTTTCCCTCAACGGTTGAGAAAGCAAAAAGATGAAGAGCAATTCGCCAAATTCCTGGAAATTTTTAAGAAACTTCAGATTAATATACCCTTGGTGGAAGCACTAGTTCAAATGCCTAAATATGCTAAGTTTTTAAAGGAGATCATCACTAATAAGCGTACTTGGGATAGTAATAAAATAGTGCCGTTGGGAGCAATATGTAGCTCTATCATCTTTAGAAAATTACCTATTAAATTAAAAGGTCCAGTAAGTTTTACTAACATGAGATGCCTCTTACTTCAATTCTAGAGGTGGAGATTTTTTATGTATGGGGACTAAACTTTATGAGACCTTTTCCTTCTTCTTATGGAAATCAACTTATCCTTGTAGGATTTGATTATGTTTCTAAATGGGTAAGGTTATGGCATCACCCACAAATGATATAAAGGTAGTGGTAAAATTTCTAAAGAAGATGTTCACGAGATTTAGTGTACCACGAGCTATTATTAGTAATAGAGGGTCATATTTTTATAACCATTAGTTTGATTCTCTTCTAAAGAAATATGGTGTGCATTATAAAGTTGCAACACCTTATTACCCTCAAACAAGTGGACAAGTAGAGGTGACTAATCATGAGTTGAAAAAGATTTTAGAAAAGATGGTTGGAAGTTCAAGAAAGGATTCGGCTACAAAATTAGACGATGCATTATAGGCATATCGAACAGTATTCAAAACACTAATTAGGATATGGCCATTTAGGTTGGTGTTTGGGAAGGCATGTCATTTACCTATCGAGTTAGAACATTGTGCATATTAGGCTGTAAAGATGCTAAATTTTAATTTGAAATAGGCTAGAGAGAGAAGGCTTTTACAACTTAATGAACTCGATGAAATTCATCTTAAGCTTATGAAAATGTCAAATTCTTTAATATGAAAATAAAGAAATGGCATGATGCACATGTTCTTATAAAAAACTTTCAAATTAGCGATTTAGTGTTATTATTTAACTCATGATTACGTTTTTTTCTAGGAAAATTAAAGTCTAAGTGGAATGGACCATTCAAGGTGGTTCAAACTTTTCCTCATAGTGCTATTGAACTCAAGAATGAAAAAGGCAAGCATTTCAAAGTTAACGGGCAGTGATTTAAACCATATTTTGGAGTTTTGTAGGCAAAGGATAAAAAAGTAGTTTCCTTTGATGTCAATTCTCATCCGAAGTAGTATTCCTTTACATTAAGGTCAAGCTAATGACCTAAAATTAGCACTTACTAGGAGGTAACCTAATTTAGTTTTACTTTTCTTATATTTTGTATTTCATTATTTAGTTTTTTTTATAGGATCATAAGTGCATGATATTTAGACTTTTATAATTTTAATGTTATTTATAGGTTAGATAATGAATAGGATGGAAAGAGTTAAGGAAATTGAAGAGAATCATGCAATATATCCAAACACGGTCTGAGACATGCCTGTGACTCGACTTATGTCCCGATATGTGCTTTTGTCCCGAGAGATGCATGGACACACACACGCCTATGTAGCTTACCGTGTTTAACTATGTATTTTAAGGCAAATACTACACGGTCTGAGACCGTGTTTGGATATGATATTTTGGGCAAAACGTACATGGGCAGGAACACACCCATGTCTTGAACTGTGTTCTTCGTCCAAAAAATTAAAACCTTGTTGGTTACAAATCCGCAAGTATACAGAATCGACAAGTAGTATAATTTAGATATCATTCCTATAGAGATTATGATTTTTCCACCAATTAATTTCTCTCTAATCGTTTAAGACTACCAAATTTGATGTTCTACTTATTACTACTAAAAACAAACTAAAAACTACTGCAATTTAAATGCAAAATTAATCAACCAATCTATTACTGATCATTATGAACTAATTCATCTAACACTCATTAGTTAATTTCCTTTCTTAATTCAATAGTTTATGCAAATCATAAGTCATCTTATGTTTTAATTAACTTTTCTCAAAGCCAATTAAATTAATTTATAACTTTTAATCAAAACTTTGAAATCCAATTTTCATTGTAATTACTAAATTATAATAAAATTATAAACTATAAACTTAACTCTTAAGGAATCCAATCAATTTAATTTATATTTAAATTTGAATTAACTTTGACTTATGTTAATAATTCCATCAAAATTATCATCTCTCAATGTATAATCTCAACTATAATTATACTAAAGTTGATTAAATAACAACATGTGTTAAGCTCAATAAATATAATTTACAAAAATAAAGAATTGATTAAAAAGGAAAATTAAATTAATTCATATTTTGATCCTTAATCTCTAATGAATACAAAATTAGCCTAGTATAAAAAAAAACAACATATGACTGTAGTAAAAGAAAATTCATCACTAATTATAAGAAATTAAAAAGAAGAAAAGAAATTATCAATCTCTTGCAATTCCCAATCTTCAATCTTTACTTCTTGATCATTTTTGTGCTCTTAGACTTCTCTCTTTTTCTGTCAAAGTTCACCCTTATAAAGAATTCCAACTCCCTTTTTATAATTCTCCTCAAATCCCCCTTCGATAAGTGTTCAAAGAAATTGATTTTATCCAAACTCTTGCCCATACACTGTCATTTCCTTATCATATACGTGTGTGTCTCGACCAGAACCATTAATTCAACCTACTATATGGCCATGTCTCTAACCGTGTCCAATATAGGTAAATATGGCACTGAAATACATGGCCTAGAGTACGGATTTGTTTCGACCCATGTTCAGACTTTGCAAATCTTCTAGTGAGTAACACGGTTATCCACATGGTCGTGTCTTTATTCATGTCCAAGCCCCTATTCCACTCTAGAAGACTATATGGCCATGTCTTAGCCTGTGTCGGTGACTTCCTCAAAATTTAACTCCAAAACTTCTCTAATCCTTAGCTTTTGGACATTTGACCCCCATAAATTACTTGAAACAAATTATAAATACTTAAAAATAATAAAATACATATAAGTAGCATATGTATAATAAAGATTAATATAATTTAACTCAAAAATAACATGAATCAATCATCAAAACATAATCAAAATTCAACTAATCATGCTAGATCCCCGCATATGCTCAAAACCAATTCAATTAATTTAATTAATAATTATCATCATATGTACAACTCTTATATGTGTGACTTATTAGGTTTAAGTCCAATTGGAAATGTTAAATAATATTAATACTTAATATTATGAAAACACCTTTTCAAGCTTAATATGAAAATCTCAATTAATACTTAATATTTAGTTCCCATAAGTTATGAGTGACCCTTAATATAGATGTCATGACTACCCAATTGGAAATGAATACTTTTTATAGATCTATAAGAACTATAGAACATAATTATCGTGCACTAAATGTCCCTTCATTATAGGAATAATAACATTATTAGTCCTATATCATTTTTTCAATTAAGTTCTGTAAGACAAATTTTTTATAATCAAGTTCTATAAATTTTTAAAAGACTTTTCGTTAGTTCTATCCGTCAGTCAAAATAATTTTCCGTTAGTCAACCCTTAAAATAAAACTTTTTTTACACTTCAGTCCTAAAAATTTTTAAAAAAATATTATTTTTGATATTTTAAATAAATAATATTTTTATTTTTATCTATAACTTATTCTATTATATTCAACTTTCATAATTACTATATAACTCACTAAAATAATTTTTAAAAATAAAATTAAAAATATATTTTTTCTTAAATTATTAGTTGTATTAACAATGATAATGAAAACTAATTAAATAAATTTCATATTTAAATTAGGCTATTTTATAAGAAATATTTGAACAATAAAACAAATGAACATATTTTAATTGTTATAATAAAATATAATTAATTAAAGGTAAAATATAATAAAAAATTTCTATTTTATCTTAAATTAATTATATTTTATAATAAAAAAATAAAATTATTTTATTCTTCAAATATTTATTGTAAAGTAGCCTAATTTTAAAAATAATATAATTTTGTAAGTTATCTAATTGAAATACAATTGAGTTTGAAATTTAGTTAAAATCTAGCACAAATTACAATATTAAAAAAACTAACTAAGTTTATCTAAGCACAAATATTTATTCATTTAAGATATATTAATTAAATTATATTTGCAAATAATTAAAAATACTTAATTAATTTTATTTTTCATTGTTAAAAAAAATATTTAAAAAAAATATTTTTCAATTTTAATTTTAGTGAGTTATATAGTTATTATAAAAATTAAATAACATAATAAGTCATAAATAAATAAATAAAAATATTATTTACGTAAAATATAAAAAAAAATGATAAATTTGTATAGTTTTAGAACTGAAATGTAAAAAAAAAAAATTTGATTTTAAGGGTTGACTAACAGAAAATTACTTTGACTAACAAATAGGACTACTGGAAAGCTTTTTTAAAACTTATATAACTTGATTGTGAAATTTTTTTTATAGGACTTAATTAAAAAAATGATATAATTTATAGGACTAACAGTGTTATTATCCCTTCATTATAAGATCCTGATATCAGCTCGAGTCATGGTTAAGTCGAACTCTAATTGTCTCAATCATATGACCTTATCTTCAATTGAATTCTTAATCAAACATAACAACTACTAGAAACTCTTTTCTAGCACCAAAATTCTTTTTGGGTAAGTCGAGTTTAACCTAGTTAGGTACTTATTCATCAAGAATAACTTATATAGCATAGGATCTTATCTTGGTTCACTCAGGTAATGAATTCTATCTTAGCCAATCACTCATTCTTACATATAACTAACTAAAGCCACCACATGCTATATACCCATATATGGTTAACACAGGTATGTAAGCAATAATAAACTTTAAGCAACCATATGTGGATGACCGTGTTGCCTCAAGTCAAAAGATCATATGCATCATTATGTATAAGATTGTAATTATTGACAAAAGTAAATTTTCATGCAATCACATATCGTATGTCATAGTTTGATCCACCCACCACATGAGTATCCACATTTCCATTTTTGATATCTCATATCAAGTAGCATGAGACTTCCCACTATTGATATCACATACCGATTAAGGAAAATAGACAGAGGTGATAGTCTAGGGATTAATACTCATATTATCAACTCTTGATAATAAACTCATTTAATATAATATTAAAGGGTAACTATTCAAATAAACATACACCTAATTTAAATGAATATTATTTTATTATTAATTAGGATAAAAGTATAATGTCAATGTATAAGAATGGTACTAGGGCATATCTACACTAATAATCTCCCATTTACACTAGCGTCATTTACTATAATATTTAACACCTATCTTCTCAAGATGTCGGTCTAACTATAGTTAGGTGAGTGCCTTATTTAGTGGATTAGCTATATTATTGACTAAGCTACCTTTTGCATAAGTACATCACCCTTTTTAAACAAGCACCCTGATAATATGATAGTGCCTTTCTATATGTTTGAATTTCTGATGAGACCTTGGTTCCTTTGCTAATAAAATAGCTCCATTGTTGTTGCAGAAGAGAGGGACTGTCAACTCAATAGAAGGACTAACTCCTAGTTTGGTGACAAACTTTTAAATCCAAACAGATTCCTTAACAACATCCGATGTAGCTATATACTCGGCCTCTGTAGTGGAATCAGTAGTGATACTCTACTTGGAACTCTTCCAGCTCACTGCACCTCCATTACAGGTGAACAAAAACTTGTAGATAGACTTTTTATCATCCACATCTAACTGAAAGTCAGAATCAATGAAGCCTATAAGTTGTAAGTCACCTCCTCTATAAGTGAAGACTAAATTCTTAGTCCTTCTTAAGTACTTAAGGATAGCCTTAACTGTCATGTAATGCTCCAAGTTTGGGTTAGATTGAAGCTTGCTAGTCACACTAATAGTATAGGCAATACGGGGCTAGCACACAATATAGCATACGTTAGGCACCATATAGCTAAAGCATAAGGAAACTTGGCCATCTCCTCAGGTGTCTTGGGCGACATCACATTGGATAGGTGGTTACCATGCTTAAATGGCAACAATCTTCTCTTGGAATCAAGCATGTTGAACATTTTAAACACATTTTCCAAGTAAAAACTTTGGGATAATCTTATCATTCTCTTCGATCTATCTCTATAGACTCAAATTTTAAGAATATAGTAGTTTCACCTAAGTCTTTTATTAAAAAGGTCTTGGACAACAATAGCTTCACAGAAGTAAGTATACCAACATCATTACAAATCATTAGAATCTTATCCATATATAAGATAATAAAAGTGAGTTGGCTCCCACTAATCTTCTTGTAAACATATGGTTCATCCTCATTCTTAATGAAACCATAAGAATGAACAACCGCATTGAAACGATGATTTTAACTTCTTGAAGCTTACTTTAAATCATAAATAGATCTATTAAGTTTACACACTTTTGAACCATCCTCAAATTCAAAACATTTAGGTTGCTCTATGAAAATGTCTTCCTCAACATAATCATTAAGAAAGGTGATTTTGACTTCCATTTATTAAACCTTATAATCATAGTTTGTAGCTATAGTAAGAAGAATCCAAATGGATTTAAGCATGGCTACCGGTAAAAAGGTCTGTTCATAGTCAACCCTTTGCCTTTGGTGAAACTTTTTGCTAGAAGCCTAGCTTTATAGGTATTAACCTTTTCATCTATACCAATCTTTCTTATGAAGATCTATTTGCAACCTATAGGTACTATACCTTCAGGAGGATCAACAAGTGTCCAGACTTGGTTTGCATACATGGTGTTTGTATCCAATATTAATTTTTAGGCCCAAAATTAAATTTTAGGCCCAAAGTGAGCCCATTACATTAAGTCCAGCCCAATTAAATTTACTTGGTGAAGAATTCACTATGTCAGCTGAAAAAAAATTTCAAGGTAACCAAAAAGTAACAGTGGACTGAAGAGCTGATGGAAAAATTTAAAGGACGCAGGTTACAAGAAGAGCTTGGGAGAATTAAAACTAAAGAGCACGTGAATCTTCTAGAAGTTATTGGAAAATTAAAAATTGAGCTGATTTTGTAGAATTTTCTCTAAAATTGAAGACTTGGTGAAGAAGGAAGAAAATTCCATAACAGAGGGACTGTTGAGTTATGGAGGTAACCCAAGGGGACGCAAAGACTACAGAATTTATGGAGGGAATTATTGAAGAATTAAAGAGAGTTAGACTTCTTCTGAATGAAGCTGAAGGATTATAAAAGGCAAGAAGCAGTAAGGACATACAATAATCATCAATGAACAATCAGCAAATCAACAATCAATAAATAACCAATCTAAATATCAATCTTTAGCAATTTCTTAATAGCTATTTCTTCTAGTTTTTAGTAATTTTACGCTTTTATTCTAGTAAACTTTGTACTTACTATTTTTTGAATTCAATTTTCAATTTACATTTCCCTAAGCTTTTTATCATTACCTTCAACTGCTTATCATTACCTTTATCTAAACAATCTACTGTTCATAATTAAATATAAATTTTAAATCTCTTGGAACTTAAACAAATTATGGTAAAGGTATTTAGGAATCCACACTCATCTGAAAGAAGTCAGTAATTATCAATTTGATAAATTAGCCCCGGCATGCTCGTAAATCCGATTCAACTTAAAAAAATTACACTGACAATCTTTTGGCACGCTCGGTGGGCCTTGACATTCGGTTTGCCAAAAATTTATGCCAACACATGGAATCCATTTCGACTTTCATTTCCTTCAGCCATCTTCAATAATATTTACCTTATAAAACTTTTTCATATATAGTAAGATCATCAACATGAGTGCTTTCTTTATGAACATGCAACTTTTGTACATTATGGAAAAAACTATATCTTTCTGGTGGATGAGAAACTCTACTAGACCTTTTAGGAGTTGGTGTGATGATACTTTAAATTAGAATAGGCTCTTGGAGTTAATCAATATCCATTTGATCAATTTGTTAGGCTTCCTTAGATGACCCCATATCTAATATTATCTTCCTTCTTTCACCACCTTCCTTAAAAAACTCTTTCTTAAAAAATATGGCATATATGCTTACAACAATAACTTTTTCAGTAGGAATATAAAAGCAATACCCTAAACTATCTTTAAGATATCTAATAGACCTTCCTTTAATCAATTTTATGTCTAATATATTCGATTTTATCCTATTGATAAAGGTCGAGCATCCCCAAATCTTAACATATTTAAGACTTGGTGTCCTACCATACCATATCTCATATGGTATAGTAGAAACAGATTTGGATGAAATACGATTAAGGATATAAGAGGCCGTATGAAGTGCATAAACCCAAAGTGAAATAGAAAGATCGTGTAACTCAACATCGAACGTATCATATCTAATAAGGTACAATTTTACCTTTTGGACACACCATTTAATTGTGGTGTTCCCAAAGGCATTAGTTATGATACAATACCATGTTCTTTAAGGAACTTTATGAACTCGATACTTAAGTATTCACCTCCTTGATCCGGTCGAAGGACTTTAACACTTTTTTTGGTTTGGTTTTCCACCGGGGCTTTAAACTCTTTGAATTTTTCAAAGGATTCATTCTTATTCTTTATAAGAAACAAGTACCCATACCTTGATAGATAATCTATAAAGGTTATGAAATAGTAGAAACCACCTCTAATTATTTCACCAAATGGTCCACATGCATCACTATGTATGATTTTCAATATATTCTTAGCCCTTTCCATTTGTCCAACAAATGGGAATCTAGTAATCTTGCCTTGAAGATATGCCTCATAAGTTTCATTAAATACAAATTTAAGATTTCTCAAGATTCCTATCCTTTCAAACTTTATGATCCTATCCTTTGCAATATGACCTAACCTCAAGTGCCATAAATAATTTGGAGTTAGAGGCATTTTCAATTAGCAAAACATTTGAAATATATGGAGACTCATTGCTATTAGATATATTATTAACATAATATAAACTATGTATTAAATAACCTATGCTTATCAATTCATTTCTAAAATAAATGTCACGTACATCTCTACTAAAATGGAATTTATAACTCCTACTAGTCAAATTAGACATAGAGATAATATTCTTATAGGCATTAGGTATATACAATACATCCTCCAATAATAAAACATGATTATATAAATCAATAAAGTTATATCCTATAACTTTGGTCGTAACACTTGCTCCATCGCTAAGCTTTAATGTTACCTCATTAGACCTCAACTTTCTCTCATTTGCTATATCCTGGAAGGATTAACAAATATGAGAACTTGCACTGATATTTAATACCATGCATTAGATGAGCTCTTATAACATTTAAAAGCATATAAATTAGAGAATGTCTCACATTCTCCTTCTTTACCCTTCCCCTTAACCTTAAAAGACTTAAAGTATTTAAGATAATTCCTCTTCTAGTGTCTTTAACCTTCGCAATGGAAACACCTTCCTTTACTTTTATCATCTTTCACTTTTACCTTCTCTTTGTTCTTAACTATTCCTCCCATAGTCTTGACAACACTTGTTTTAGCTTTCTTTTTCCTATTACACTTTTTCTTAGTCCTACTAGAAAAAGTAATAAGAGCAACTTCTTTTCCCTTGCTTCCTTGAATTGCCTTTTAGGCCATCACAAGCATATTCAAAAGCTCTGCGAGTGTACACTTTATTTTTTTCATATGGAAGTTGACAATGGTTTGCCCAAAAGATTCAAGAAGGGGATTGAAAGATCAAATCCACTTAGATATGGAAGTTCATAGTGAAATCTAGACTCTCTAACTCCTCTATTAATCTAATCACAAAGTTCACATAGGCTCCCACTTCCTCTCCTTCCTTCATCTAAATACGGAACAACCACTTTGATATCTCATATCTAGTAATCCTACTATGCTCAGCAAATAACTCTTATAAGTGAAGTAGGATTTCCTTTGCACTAGTGTATTTCTTATATTGTCAATGGATTTTAGTATTCATGGATGTCCACATTATGCAATGTGCTTGCATATCATCATTCTTTCATTTTTCAATAGTGTCATGCTCCTCTTGAGAAGCATTTTTAGGAAGGGGTCCAGAAGATTTTGTTCGAATATATATAGTAGCAAAAGATAATAAGATTAATCAGTTGTGTGACATTGTGATCACCATCAATTTTGGTCTTTAATTATAATGGCCTCCTACTAACTTGGTGAATCCTACACTTCTAAATAGGAAATGAAAATCCTTGTTGGATGGATTTTTAATGGATGATGGAGTTCTTAATAAACTACTAATATTCCTCAGGTATGCCTAATTTCCATTCTTGAAATATTAGCATTCAATAAGTAAACAACTTTTGTTCATTATATCTCATGTGAAGTTCCATCAATCTGGTTCCTAATGTTATAGGCCTCAGGTACACCTGATTGTCATTCTTAGCATTTGGCATTAGTTAGGTCTACACTATTGAATCAGTGAAATGTATAAATTTAAATACTACACACCTCAGGTACTCTTATTTGCCATTCTTGGCATATAATATATTTGTACACTCACAACATCTCATACTTAACAATAACACTACAAAGATCTTTTAGTGTGAATGCACTATCCATAGTCAATGTACATAAACCTAAAACTTTTCAAGTTATTGCTTCAATGGAGAGCCAAGACTTCAATTTGATTGGAAAATTTTTGGATCTTTAATTAAAGTCTCACTTTGCACATTAACTAGTTTATAATGTACATATCTCATATATATATATATATATTGCATGTCATTGATTCACAACATATATATCTAATACATACATTGCATACCATCCAATCATCCATCCATATATATATCTCATACATATAGCATGCCACAACATAATATCACATATATTAATTACATATGCAAATGGATGATGCACAAATAGGGAATGGTCATGAACTTCCTAAGAACTTATTCTAACAATTTAGAAAATGGGCTAAGCCCACGAGATCTTCAAGCCTTGAATTTTTAAACCACAATAAGGATGAATGAGCCACCATCTTGAACTCTTCAAGCTCTAAGTCACAACTCTTATGATTACATTTAATCCTTGGCATACTAAGAAAAATATCACATCCTATTCTATGTAATTAACATTTAATTACATACCAAACTAGTAAAATTAATTATTACAAACTATAAGATGTAATCTAAGTCCATGATCAATCATTAAATGCATGCCAAGTAAACATAAAATACAATTATTACATGTTTTGATTAATTGCAAGTCATGTAAACAAGTAAAAAATATTATCCAAAATACATTCTATCAGCGTTGCACGGTTGTGCACTGACTTGTTGCAAGGTCATGCACTTTAAACACATAGGCATAAAGGTTTTTAAAACCAGCGCATGAGCATGCACACCTTATGACATATTCGTGCATTAACTATTTGTGAAGCATAATTTTCAATACTAAAAACATGCATAGTCACAACACTTGCAACCATCATCAAGTATAATCATAACACTTATAATTATCATCAAATTTAGCATGTAAATTTTGCGACATAGGATCTGACACCACTTGAAGTAAATTAGGATCGATTGCATGCAAATGTAACCGGACATGGCAGAAGCATAGGGTGAGCATAGATCCAGATATGGTATATTTAAAAAATTTTCCCAATATGCAACCCTTGCTTGAAGGCAAGAATCCCATCCAATCCAAGATAAACATCACAAATCTTTTATATAGCTAAATATACATGTAATATAGACAACATTTCAAAGCAACAAATAACACAAAATATTACAAGCTAAGAGCTTAGTATCTAAGAGTTTAGTAACACTTACAAACTCCTATAGTGAGTAACACACTCGACAAGTTTTAGATTATTGTGATCTACAAGCTCCAAGCTCTCTAAATGTGAAGCCCTTAGCTTAAAACACACAAGTTGCTCTAATGAGATTTTAAGGATGCTGAAAATCTACCCGTAAACCTCTCTTTTGATGATGACCCAAGGCACTTGCTAGAACTCCTCCAAGCTTGAATATGTAGGACTTTGTAATAACCTTTAATGAATGTCTAAGATAGATGTATACTATAATAAATGGAAAATGAAAAAAAAGAATATTATAATAAGAGGAAAAAAAAAAAGAAAAGTGATAAAAAAATAAGGAAAAATAATAATAAAAAATAAAAAAAAGATAACAAAATAAAGCCAAAATAAAGAATGAGGCAAAATTGAAAAAATGGAGGCATATATGAAAATAAAATGGGGCATGAGAGTAATAAATAAAAAAAAGTGAGATATTTTAGTAACTAAAATTAAAAAATTGAACTTTTTTAGTAATTTCCCTTTTAAGTTTTACAATTTTATTCAATTTCATGAAGAATACTGAAAAAAAAAAGAGGGAAAGGAAAAAAAAGATATGAAAAAAAATAAGAAGAAAATAAAATAAAAATACAAAAAAGAAGAAAAGGAAAAAAAGAAGACTGTGGGCACCACGGTTTAGCCGGCCCAAAAAGAAAGGCCCAATGATGAAAAACGACAGCTAAAGCCCAATTGTCAAGGAACCGGACTCTAAACTCCTTTAAAATTTCTAAGTAATTAAGCTAAGCCCAATTCAAAGAGGATTCAGCCCAGGAAAGCCAGGCTCGTGTGTTCTGATAGGCCAGTCCCATCAGAATAAGCTTTTCGGGCCTTGAAGGCCCAGAGGTGCCACCTCTACACAGAGAGGAGGCGCCTCTCCATTGAAGGGGCGGCGCCCTTTCAATTGGAGAGGCGGCGCCTCTTCATGACTGAACCGAAAAAAATTTAATAAGCATTAATGATAGAACGTGGGATTCTCCTACGTTCTGCAACTCCTCTCCCATGTTCATGGGAGAGAAGGTGGAATGTCTGGGGTAATAAGAGAAGTAGGAAACCTCTATAAAAACCAAAAAAAAAAGATAAAGGGAGGATTAGCAACTTGGAACAAGAAAAAGAAAAATAAAAAGAAAAAAAATAAAACAAAAGGGAGAGCAAAAATTGAGATCAGAAATTGAACAAAAGGGGAAGGAGTCCGGAGTCCAGAAGCAAGAAGGTTTATCAAAACACCACTTCTGAGGGTCCAACTAATTTCAAATTTTCAGTAAATCTTCATTTTCTTTTAGCTTTCGTTTAAATTTTCATTTCATTTTAATTCTGAATTGCTTTAAAATTGTGGTGCATGATTATTTAAATATGTTTTGAAATTATATTGACATTGTGATTGTAATTGGTAACGTTTTAACATCTCTCATGTCTTGTTAATTCATTTTATTTTTGCTATTGCTTTCTGCTCTGCTGAAACAGAGGCGGCGCCTTTGTGAATAGGCGCCGCCTATTTAGAGAGACGCCGCTTCTTCATTTATAGAGGCGACGCTTCTTGTATAAAGAGACGCCGCCTCTGTATTGAAGAGCTTTAAAATTAATTTGTCTTTATATTATTTAATTTTTCAGTTGATTTTGTAGAGATCTGATGATACCAGGAGACTACAGAACCTTTAGAGATGATGAAGGAACAATTATAATGGATATTTATCCATTATTTTAGATTTTTAGGATTTTTTTATTTTAATTAATTATTTTAAATTGTGGGATTTGTAATTTTTTCTCCTCCCTCCATTCTTTGTATGCTTTATTTCTGCTTTATTATTATTTATTTGGTTGATTGTGTTGGATGGATGTTAAACATAGAATTGCATATAAATTGGACTAATTAATTAAATTTGGGCTAAAATGTAAAATCGAACAATTGTTTGAATTGAAATGAAAATTTGCATGTAATTCAAGAAATAATTAAACAATTAAAAATAATAAAACATAAAACACAAACGGAGGCCGATCGTAAGGTTGGGTGGGCCACTAAAAGTCCATACCCAGTTTCCGGACCCAATCTCTGAAGACGGCTGTTGGGCTTCCTCCGTGGAATCTAGTTGCTGTAAAGTGTGTCCCGGGTTTTATCCGGGTGGCGACTCCATTCTCCAACTAAAGCCCTTTAAAAAGGCCCAACGTTATACTCCTAGTGGGCCCTGAGCCCACACAGTGCCGTGGTCGCCGGACACTTGGGCGTGCGCTGAACCCCGTCGCCTACAGTGGCGACTCCACTGGGGATAGAGAAACTGATTCCAGTGTTTTTTGTTTTATTATTTTTAATTGTCTAATTATTTCTTCTGCATTTGCATTCACTACACCATTTTCACATATTGTGCACACAGTCCCTATTAAACTGACAATGGTTGTTGCTTCGCTGCCTGTGTTTCATTCAAACCTGGTGGTGGAGTATATAATTATTGTCACTCACAGTGTAGTACGAATACGTACGTCGTTCGGACCCTTGAGTGGGGAGACGGAAAAAAGTATATAACAGACTGTGGGAGCCTTTGACTTTACCCAAGACTTAGCCTATGTAGTGCCCTAGCAACTACCTTTAGGATTTTCCTAAATGCATGTGTTCTGTTGCCATATAGTAGTCCCATTCATAAAGCCCAAGCCCAATAATGATGAACCATGTTAGATTGGGCTTTTTTCCATTTACCATGGCCCATTATATTAGACTTTGGTTTTATGAAAGAGATATGCTACTTGTTTATTCCATCTCGAGAGCTTATGCATGTACGTCGGTTTTGTTATTCCCTGCTGATAATTAAAGCCTAGACCAAAAATCCTAAGTAAGAGACTCGCCATGAACACGTGTGTGGGAGAAATAAAGTTGGAAGGCTACATTTTTTTATGAGACCTATGTACGTTTGCTGTTTGTATGTTTATCTAGTAATAATAAAAAAATCATCTGCATATCATGCATATTTTTGACCCCTTGTTTTACAGATATAGATCCTCCACTTTTTGTTTGGACACGCACCAACGACGGTCGTCTAGTCAGATCCACACCACCAGTTCAAGCTACAATGTCGGACAATCTTGATATGAAAGCCTTCAAGAAATAGTTGAAAGAAGAAATTACTACTGATACTCGTAACATAATCCGAGAAGTAATGGGAAAAATGCTTCAGACTGCTAGGCAGAAACAACTAATAGATCTGGAAGAGGACGATGTGGTTATCGGGAAAACCAGGGACCAGGAGAGGGATGATGATCTGGAGACTATATTGGCTGACCCTCCGAAGCAAGAGTTTCAACCAGTTGCGGATCCTGAAAAATCTGAATGGGCTAAAGAAATGGCTAAGGTCAAATTCCAAATGCAACTCCTCATGAAGGATAAGGGAATTGATGCTATTATGGATTATGGTGACTTGGACCTTGATCACAAAGACCCTTTGCCTAAAAAGTTCAAGTTTCCTGAGATGAAGAAATATTCGGGTACTGAGGACCCGCACCTGCATTTGAAATAATATGTTACTCATATAAGGACCACCGAGCTAACCAAAGCTCAAATTGTGAAATAGTTTCCTTTGTCTTTGGAAGGTACACCAATCTGCTGGTACTTTTCATTGGAACCTCATGTACAAGCAGACTGGAAAGAGTTATGTGCAGCTTTTGTCAAACAATACGGGTTGAATTCTCAGCTCGAGGTATCTTTGAAAGATCTACAAAGTACCAAGCAGATATTCAATGAGACCTTCACGGATTATTTGAATAGATGGAGGGGGAAGTTATCCCAAATGAGACATCGACCGGCTGAGGCTGACTAGCTTGTGATTTCCATTGAGGGGTGTGCTCCTCAGCTTGCTAGGAAATTGAAAAATTTGGGAATCCAAAACTTTGAAGAGTTGTACAGGTTTGGGGTTCAGAAAGAGGGAGATATGGCTCAAGAGAGAAGGGCCTTTGGTGGAAGAACCGGGGGCAAAGAAAGATCCGGGGGCAAAGAAAGATCCAGCAGCAGTAATGTTCAAATCAATGCAATCGGTTAACCCCGTAAGTTTTCTAACCTTGGGAGACCCCTCTCCAAAGTTCTTGAGAAACTTCTCGAGAAAAGACTTCTCCAGCCTTTACCACCCAGAAATCCCCTACCAAATGCCAATCCTTAACTATACTGCAAATACCACTAAGTGATCGGCCATGATACTGACCAATGCACCCGCCTTAAACACGAAATCCAAGACCTCATTGATTCAGGAAAGATTGTTGACCCTGAATCTAAAAAGCCAAACACCCAAAATAATCCTTTACCCAATTACCGAAATGTCCCACCACCTAACCAACATGTTTTAATGATCGATACTGGTTTAACTGAAGAGCAAGTGTTGAATTCTTTTGTTGACCCTGAACCTACCTTGGCCACCCAACCTACCATCAGGTTAGAGAGGGGTTTGACCGTGAACATGATGGATATATGGTCTTCTGATGATGAAGGAACTGATGAAAAGGTTGATGTTTGGGAAGGTGAAAGAGAATGGGTAGTTGAGCATGTGGCTTCCGCTGCACAAGAAGAAAAGAGGAAAGAATAAAAATTTATTATGAAGGAAGAAGTGAAGACTGAACAAGAAAAGGAAGAAGTTAAGAAGGAACAACCTAAGAAGACGGTTGTAAGCATTTGGGAGTTGCTCATGCAGTCAAAGATTCATCGAGACGTTATGGTCCAAGCACTTCTTGAGAGGAAAGTTCCAGTTGACATGACTCCGGAACAATTAGCAAGCTCCTTGATGCAAAGACCTGAGGGAGCTATTGTATTCACTGATGAAGACCTACCTTTGGAAGGGAGAGATCATTGTTGGGCTTTGTTTATTAAGGCTGAGATTAAGGGGAAGATGACTTGCTGCATAATGGTAGACAATGGGTCAGCCATCAATGTTTGCCCTTTGAAGATCTTGCCCCGACTTTGATTAAGTGCTGCTGACCTTCAACCTACCGATGTGATAATCAAGGCTTATAACGATACTAAAAGGTCTATTATTGGCACCTTTAGAACCTTAGTCAAGACTGGACCTATCGAGGCTTGGATCACACTCTATGTGATTGACATTCCAGTTACTTTTGTTGTCCTCCTTGGAAGACCTTGGTTCCATCCTTTAGGAGGCGTTCCTTCCACTGTTCACTAAAAGATCAAGTTTCCTCATGAGGGAAAGGTTGTTATTATTCATGCTGAAACTGAGGCAGCTGTTGCAGCCCTAAAGTTGGCTCCCAAGGAAATCCCTTTGAATCCGGGTATTGAAGTTTGCATGATTTATGAGGACTCTATGGAGGAGAAAGTGCTAAACATGTTGAAGGGGATGAATTTCATGCCAGGACTTGGACTGGGTAGGAATCAGACTGGACCACCAGAATTTATGGAAGCTAAGTTATAGATTTCGAGGCATGGTTTAGGTTATTCTGGAGAAAAGGATGGGCCTGACAGTGAAAAGAAGTGGTCACTCTGGGAGAGGTTTGTTCAAGAAGGAAATTATCAACCTTATAAGGGTAAGCCAGAGCCACTATTGTTGGATGGGAGGAAGGTCCCTGGTTTTGAGATTTTTATTGATTATCTAACTGAGGAAGATGTTAAGGAACAGGGAGCATCTGAAGAGCTAATATTGGATGCAGAGATTGCTATTGCTGCTGCTGAGGACGCTGCTGGTGTTAGGAAGAAAGCTGACAAAGGAAACAGGATGGCTGAAGAAGGGAAAGAGGTTACTGCTGGAGATACTGCTCTGAGTGAAGATGTGGCTGTGGATCTGGAAACCTTTGTCCATAACTCTTTTGTTGATTCTTATGCTGATGACTTTGATGTGTCTTTTGCTAGTTTGTTTGACATTGATGATTTGTTTTTCTCTAAGTTTGATGCAATGAAATCTGAGTTTGCTTATTTGTGTGATGTCTTACCTAATGGTTATGCTCATTGTGATGATCATTTCATGCATATATTTAACATTAATTCAGCACAAACTGAAACATTTAATTTGGGTATAATTGAAAATCCTAAGAATATATTAATTGCTTCTGATTTAACTCCTGATGAGAGAGAAAAAATGAAAGAAATATTAATAAAAAGGCAGAAAGTTTTCGCTTGGGGTTATGAGGATATGCCCGGGATAGATCGAGAGATAGTAGAGCACAAAATCCCAACATACCCTCATGTTTCACTAGTCAAACAGAAAATGAGAAGGTTGAGACCGGAATGGGCTCTCCCAATCAAAGAAGAAGTGGAAAAGCAGCTAAAAGTGAACTTTCTTGAGGTTGTGGATGATATGAAATGGCTTGCGAATATAGTTCCGGTACCGAAGAAGGATGGAAGAGTGCGGATGTGTGTGGATTATCGGGATTTGAATAAGGCTTGTCCAAAAGATGACTTACCATTACCCCATATAGATACCCTAGTGGATAGTGCCGCGTCTAGTGCAATGTATTCCTTCATGGATGGATTCTCTAGGTATAATCAGATCATGATGGCCATAGTTGACAAAGCAAAGACTTCCTTCATAACTGAGTGGGGAGTTTATTGTTATACGGTGATGCCGTTCAGGTTGAAAAATGTTGGGGCCACGTATCAAAGAATGGCCACTACTCTGTTGCATGATTTAATCCATAAGGAGATTGAAGTGTACGTAGATGACATGATGGTGAAATCTTCAACCAGAGAAGGGCATTTCAAAGCTCTAGACAAATTCTTGCAAAGAGCCGAAAAGTATAATTTAAGGCTGAATCCAAAGAAGTGTGCATTCAGGGTTGCTTCTGGTAAATTGTTGGGTCATATAGTCAGCAGGAGAGGGATAGAGGTTGATCCAGACAAGGTAAAAGTCATTAGTGAGATGCCAGCTCCAAAGATAGAGAAGGAAGTAAGAGGGTTCATTGGACGATTACAGTACATCAGCCAATTTATAGCAAAGTCGGCCACTGTTTGTGAGCCGATATTCAAGCTTCTAAGAAAGAATCAGCCAGTGGTGTGGGATGATTGATGTCAGCATGCCTTTGAAGTGATCAAGAGATATTTGATGAATCCGCCTGTGTTACAACCTCCAAGACCGAGAAAGCCCTTGATTTTATATCTAGCCATTAAGAAGGAAGCTGTGGGGGCAACGTTGGCACAAGAAGATGATAATGGGGTAGAACATGATGTGTACTATTTAAGTAAGAAGTTTCTGCCTTACGAAGTTAACTATAACCTGGTGGAAAAGACATGCCTATCAGTTGTATGGGCGGCTAAGAAACTTCGGCATTATTTTCAATCTTACAAGATCCAAGCGGTGTCAAAGCATGATCCTCTGAAATATCTTCAGCAAACTCCTTCACTTACAGGAAAATTGGCATGGTGGCTGATTTTACTCACAGAGTTTGACATTGAGTATTTGTCCAGAAAAGTGATAAAGGGAAGAGCTGTTGCGGAATTTCTAGCATAAAATCCCAAGGATGATGAGCGAGAATAGGAGTTGGAATTTCTCGATGAGCATCTGAGTGCTATTGAGATACAGGGATGGCGCATGTACTTCGATGGAGCAGTTAACAGCAAAGGGGCAGGAGTTGGAGTAATTTTAGTGACACTTGAGGGTGAGATGATCCCTATGGCTAAGAAGCTCAAATTTGGAGTGACCAATAATCAGGCAGAATATGAAGCGTGTATATTCAGACTAGAATCTTTGAGGAGCATGGGTGCAGAACAGATAATAGTATATGGGGACTCGATGCTTGTGGTAAAGCAGATTTCCAAAGAATGGAAGGTTAAAGAGGATAAATTGAAGTTGTATATGAACTATCTAATCACTTTAACTCTGTCATTTAATCAGTGCAAATTTGTACACTTACCTCGAGAGGATAATCAAGTTACGGATGCTTTAGCTACATTAGCCTCAATGTGGGAAAGTACTACCAAGACTTCAGCTAAGCCTTTGATTCTGGTAAAGTCTAGGACTCCATGTTACGAAGAGCTAAGGGTAATGCTGATGGGGCCAGTAGAGAAGCCATGGTTTTATGATTTGCAAAGATACCTCGAGTCCGGACAGTTTCCCGAAGATGCAGATAAGAAGGAAAAGACGTCATTGAAAGTATTATCTAGGCAGTTTATCAGTTTTCTCGGCTAGAATACACTTGCGCTGTGTGGATAAGGAAGAAGCTCAGACGATCATGGAAGCTGTGCATACAGGTGTTTGCGGGCCCCATATGAATGAAACGGTTCTGGCTAAGAAGATAACTCGTCCAGGGTACTTTTGGTTAACCATGGAGTCAGATTGTGTCAAGTTCGTGAAAAAATGCCACAATTACCAAGCTCATGGGGATGTTAGTCATCTACCTTCAATAGAACTTCAAAGATTAACCTCTCCATGGCCGTTTGCAGCTTGGGGAATTGATATAATTAGAGAAATAAGGCCGGTTGCATCAAATAGGCATCGATATATTATGGTGGCAGTAGATTATTTCTCCAAATGGGTCGAGGCTGAATCATTCACGTCAGTAGGATCAAAGCAAATGGCGAGGTTTATAGAGAGAAACATAATCTGCAGATATGGATTGCCACATCATATCGTGTCTGATAATGGGGTACAATTTCAGTCAGAAATAGCTTCTTTGCTACAGCATTACAAGATTGAGCATCATCGGTCGTCCCCTTACCGTCCTCAGTCCAACGGTGTGGTCGAGGATGCAAACAAGAACATCAAAAGGATCTTGGCCAAAATGGTAGAGAGCTATAAGGATTGGTCTGAATTTTTACAGTTTGCATTGTAGGGATATAGGACGACTGCAAGAACATCTACAGGGGTCACGCCTTATTCCTTGGTATATGGTTGTGAAGCAGTGCTGCCAGTGAAAGTAGAAATTCAGTCTCTGATGGTTTTGTTGGAAACCAAGATCCCTGAGTACCAATGGGTGGAAAGTAGGTTGGCACATTTGACACTAGTAGATAAAAAGAGATTAAAAGCTCTGTATCATATGCAGTTGTACTAGAAGAGGATCGCCAGATCTTACAATAAAAAGATCAAACCGGGAAAGATAAAAGAAAGTGAATTGGTTCTAAAGCATACAAAGCCACTACTTACCGATCCAAGAGAAAAATTCAAGCCGAATTGGGAAGGTCCTTACTTGGTGAAGAAGATATTTTCAAAAGGTGCAGTCATTCTGTCTGATCTGGAAGGGAATGAATTCAGAAATCCCATCAACCTGGACAAACTCAAGAAATACTTTCTGTGAAGTCTCGCTAGAGAGAAAACCTCAAAAGAGGCTGTCTAGACAAAAATTAGAGACGAAAAAAAAAATCCTGCTAAATTGAAAACCCCGCAAAGGGGCAGTCTAGGCAAAAATTAAGGATTGAATAAAAAGGAGAGAGAGTAAATAAAATAGTTGGAGGAAAAACCTACAAGGGCAGGCCATCCAACGACAGGAGTTATGTCAGAGGCAATTTTTATATGCAATTGTACCTAATTTAAATGTTTTAGTTCATCTTTATTATTGTTGAATATTGCATAAAATGCTTATTACAATCAGACTAACTAAAAGGAAAGAAATCATATGAGAGGGCGAAATTAAGTTAAATTGCTGAAATTTAAAGAAAAATAAATCTAAATCCTTTTTCTTTTATTTTTCCCCATTTCTTGCATGCTAATTTTGAACAAATCCCTCGTTTTCTGATTCTTCACGAATTCATCTTGCTTTGTTTGTTGTAAGTGAATTCATGTCTTGTAATGATCATCTGTGGTGATATCTCCATCTTCTGAAATGCCTCTCCTGTTGGTACGCCGAGGCCAAGTTGATGAGAAGTTCTCCACAAAGTTCTGAGTAAGAGGTCCAGGCTGAAATCCGTGAGTAGGTTCCACAATCAATTATTTTTCTCCATACTGACGGCAAAGGCGAGAAGGATAGTAGAAAGAGCAGAAGTGCAATCCAGCAAGTGGCACATAATGAGTGTAAGTCCTACTTGTCATATGCTTGATGTTCCACTAAGGACACATCCATTGTTACCCTAACTCTAGAAAATTGGCCAGCCAGTCCTTCAAGTCAGTAGCAAGCTTTCGAAGCGGGCATGTTCGTACTTGTTTTGCCTTATACTTCGCAACATTAGGTGGGGGAGCCAATAGCTTCAGTTTTTATTGGAACCAGATCTGAAAAAAAAATGAAAAAAAATGAAAAAAAAAACCTCCAAGAGCATTGGGCTACCAGAAAAGCGGTGTGTGACTGACAAGTTATCCAAACCAATCAGAGTTTCAGCTAAAATAACTGGCATAGGATTAAAGCCAGATTCAACTTGATCAATGATTTAAAGAAGTTTGGTATCGCCATCCCCTGAAGGTGAAACCAGGAGAAACTGAGCATACAGGCACAGTTTAATCATCCTTGGCCAGTATACTCCTTTGTTGTTCACAGCTACTGCAACTTTCAAGAAGGACTAAATGATGATGTTGTTCCCTATCACATGTGCAAGAGAAGAAGAAGGAGAGAGGTTGAATAAGTGAGCCATCTGATGCTGAATGTTTCTTTCATCTGGGCTGTTGAATGGAGGGACTACGACTTGTTTGGTGGAATCATCCGGGTAACCCAAGATTGCTTCAAATTCTTCAGGCAAATGACAGATTTTGAAGTTGTTAAATCTGAAAATATCAGTTTTGGGATCCCAGAATTGAGAAATAGTGTGCAAAAAAGAGTAGTTGATCTTGCATAAATGGAGGGATTGAAACATGGATAGATGAAAAATATTTAGTTTTTGCTAATCGTCACTGCCTAAACTTTGAAGAATGGGTCAGATTAGCTTCAAGTTTTGTTCTGTCATGGTTTCAGATGTTATTTTAGGTTTTCTTAAGACTTAGGGCAGCTGTAGTGCTTTATGGGTGATGAAGGAGCATTTTTATAGGGTTTCTAAAGTGTCAAAATTGGAAGAAAATTGTAGCTACAGTCTAAGAGGCGCCGCCCCACCGTAGAGGCACCGCCCCTATACTAACAGGCGTACGCCTATACTCCTAGAGACGTCGCTTATTTTTGGTTAGACAGGCGGCATCTGATCATGAAGAGGCATCATTTTATCATCGAAGAGACGACGTCTGTTTTTACATAGGCGGCGCCTCTTCATGTTGTTTAAGCACTGTTTGGAGGATTTTTGTCCCAAAATGAATGGTGTAAATTATACATTTGATTTGCAAACATGGAATAGAGAAACATATATCAAAATTTCTTAAAAAACCTTCCAATGTTTATGTCAGTGCAAGAGTTTATGTCTAAAAAAATCCAAAAATCCCTACAAACTGTCACATGTCTGCTACCTAGACCCTTCTAAAATCTAGATCCTATTCTAATCTTCTCTGAACTCCGTCTCCTCAAGGTCCTCGCCCTCTCCAGTATCCTCGCCCTCACCAACACCAGTAGCTACAGCTGGGACGCTAGGTGTCGTGTGGATATCGGGGGTAGCACCCATCATGGAATCATCATCATCATCCATCATCTGGTAAGCCTCAAGCTGATGCTGAAGCGATTGGATCTGAGCATCTAATCCCATACAGTGAGTCTGTCCAAACAAAAAAGTGGGAGAGGTAAGTAAATCATTCAAGCACGCATACATGTAGAATAAATAGGAACATTTACATACCCTTCATTCTTCTGAAATCTGATCAATCAAGTCCCGTTGAGCCTCGACCATCCCAAAGAGGTGTTCACCTTACTCTCTGGGAATCTGCAGGTACAAAAATTTTTAAGTTATACCAGTGCTAATAAATATTTATAGTGGATGAAAGTGATCAGGTACAAATTAAACTCACATGAGTAGTAGAAGGAGGTACAAGTGCTGGGCAACTCCTCGGGTCAGGAGATAAGACGACTCGAGTCCGTCCTCCGGAGGCACTCCAATATCGTGCAGCAGGCTCCATAAGAAAAGAAAAAGCCCCATGCGTACAGAGAGATGGTACATCGCGGACTCCCCGAGAAAGAGCAGGAGTGGGAGAATGAGAAGTGCTAGCTCTTGCCTCGGTAGTAGCAGACTGAGTACGAGCCCGTTGAGCAGGGCGCTCACCTGAGGACTGAGGTCTGATCTGGGGTCCGGTTCCTCGAGGTCAAAGCTATAAATAAGAAATGTGTTTAATTAGAATATATATGAAAAGAAAAATGGATGTTTGGTAAAAGTGAATATACCTGTGTGACAACACCTTCCAAGGGGAGCTGTCCTAACAACTTCTCTCGGACAAAGGTGCGGTAAGCTCCTGGCTGGCGAGCAAGGGCATAATGACTAGCAGATGACCCACGAAGCGCATGAGCAAGGTCATCATCTATCAGCTCATGGGTCCACAATATGGCTGTAGGAGGATCTAATGGAACACGCCTCCTAACAGGACCCGAGGACCACCCTAATACACGCTCCCCCAGGAAAAGACTCTCTGAAAAGGACCTACCAGTAGGATCCTCTTCTCAACCAATAGACCAGAATGAACCATGGCATCAGACCACTGATCAGCAGGTCCTCAAGGAGTATCAGACACCTGTTAACAGCAAGGAAAATATGAGTGTAAAGTTTTAAATCTTAAGATGAAAAAATTAATGCTTTCAATTTTGTTTGTAGGATACCTCACTCTAAAGAAGCCTGTTGAGGTACTCACGATGGAGATGAACTTGGGACATTTTCCATTTACCAGTCCGGCTGTGCCCCCATCGACTCAAAAGAGGAAAAGAAAAAGCACCAGCTGTCACACCTCTAATCAATCTCAACTCAAGCCCCCAAACCTGCACATAATTTTATGAAAATTATTCAAAAAAAAGAGAGAGAGAACATACATGTGTAGCATGCCAAAAGCCGCAAAATCGACGGGATCCTCGAACAAACTCATCCATACCCTAATACAGGTATGCGAGTACGGCTGACCCCCAGTCACAAGTATGGATCAGCTCCACATCTCTCAACGCCATCAATAGTACAAAGTCTATAGAGCTGGCAGCATCGCAGAAAAGTGTCATCCCCAGTAAATATAGGATGAAAGCTCAGACCACCTGGTCAATCTACCGAGGAGTCGTGATATCCTCTACTCGGATGCTAGAGTAATGAGTAAAAAGGGAATCAAACTTGATAGTATGAGTCCCCTTCATAGCAGGAGTCATACCCAGTAAATGATCAATATAGGCCACATGCCTAGCTGTCATTGGTTCTAAACAATAATCAAAGGGAACAGGATCTCTAGCACAAGCAATCCCCGTGATAGCTGCAAAAACTAGTGGGTCTAAAGTCAGCTCGCCAATGGGTAGGTGGAAGGTGTGCATGGTGTCCATCCATCTCTCCATCAATGCATACAAATCGTTGAGGTCGTAGTGACCAGCAATGGTAGGAAGTGTCAGGATGAAAGGCTCAAACCCGGTCACATGAATCCGATCTCGAATAGTGTCACTCATGGAATCATACCACTATCGGGCTCTCGTAACATTGCCAGCACCCTTCAGGGCGTGCTGGTCAAACTGCAGGGAGTATTTAAAGTTTTAATTGATTTAATTATAGTAAAATAGCACATTTTGACAATACACGATGCCTCTAGAGACACCGTCTCTTCTTGTGAAAGGTGACGCGAATTCAATAAAGGGCACCGGTTCTTCCTTAGAAGAGGCGACGCCTCTCGAAAGAAGAGGTGGCGTTTCTCTATGAAGAAAAGACGCCTCTCAGAAGAAGAGGCGACGTTTCTCTATGAAGATTCGACGCCCATTTTATTAGAAGAAACGATGCCTCTCAGAAGAAGAGGCGACGCGTATTCTTGAAGAGGCGATGCCTCACCGAAGAGGCGACGCCTCTTCGACTCGAAAAACCGAACCTTCTGGCCTCCGAACCTCAATTTCGTGTTTATTTTTCATACAATTTTTTTACATAAATTACATCTATACCATTAACACTAACTGACCCAGTCATTATTTTAATTTAAAAAGTAGGAAAAGAAAATCAACCTCTCCCGAAGCTCATAAACAGATATGGGTATCAAGAGAAGCCATCAATGGAAATCCCCCGAAATAATCCAAGCCGAATGAATGAGGCGCACGAGCCTCCGGAGCCACTGCGATCCAGTCAGGACGGGCTGGAGTGCGATCTGCTGCAAGATCCATGGTGTTTGTGTTTAAAAGAATGAAGAAGAAGAAAAGAGGCACGAAGAAGAAAATGAAAAGGATGAATTTGAATTTGAATTTATATAGAATTGAAAATTTACAACTTTGGTCCTTGAAGGACAAATTGCTATCTAATACCTGAAGATTTAAACTTTTTCTTTTTGCAAAAATTTACAGATTATGATACAATCAAATGCGAAGCATTGATTCGAAGCATCGATATTGGACCTCTCGGGTTGTACCTCGAGGATGATGGCACGCAAAATAAAGCCTCTTAATTTTAAACATCAAGGATGACGGTCGCATAGATTTAACCTCTTGATTTTGAACATCAAGGATGATGGTATGACAATTATACTGTTGTGAAATAACAGATCAACTAATCTCGTAAAACCTCTTGGGTTGTACCTCGAGGCTGACGGTGTAGCGACAGAATTCCAGAATTGAAAAATATCCTTTTACTATATGCATTCATTCTTCTTTACTTTTTGAAAAATCCGATTTAGAAAATCATTCGGTTTTCCAAAAATCAGGGGGCAAACTGTGGGCACCACGGTTTAGCCGGCTCGAAAAGAAAGGCCCAATGATGAAAAACGGCAGCTAAAGCCCAATTGTCAAGGAACCGGACTCTAAACTCCTTTAAAATTTCTAAGTAATTAAGCTAAGCCCAATTCAAAGAGGATTTCAACCTAGGAAAGCCAGGCTCGTGTGTTCTGATAGGCCAATCCCATCAGAACAAGCCTTTCGGGCCTTGAAGGCCCAGAGGCGCCACCTCTACACAGAGAGGAGGCGCCTCTCCATTAAAGGGGTGGCTCCCTTTCAATTGAAGAGGCGGTGCCTCTTCATGACTGAACCAAAAAAAATTTAATGAGCATTAATGACAGAACGTGGGATTCCCCCACGTTTTGTAACTCCTTTCCCACGTTCATAGGAGAGAAGGTGGAAGGTCTGGGGTAATCAGAGAAGTAGGAAACCTCTACAAAAACCAAAAAAAAAAGATAAAGGGAGGATTAGTAACTTGGAACAAGAAAAAGAAAAATAAAAAGAACAAAAAATAAAACAAAAGGGAGAGCAAAAATTGAGATCAGAAATTGAACAAAAGGAGAAGGAGTCCGAAGTCCAGAAGCAAGAACGTTTATCAAAACACCACTTCTGAGGGTCCAACTAATTTCAAATCCAACTTTTCAGTAAATCTTCATTTTCTTTTAGCTTTCATTTAAAATTTCATTTTATTTTAATTCTGAATTGCTTTAAAATTGTGGTGCATGATTATTTAAATATGTTTTGAAATTATATTGACATTGTGATTGTAATTGGTAACGTTTTAACCTCTCTCACGTCCTGTTAATTCATTTTATTTTTGCTATTGCTTTCTGCTCTACTGAAACAGAGGCGGCGCCTCTGTGAATAGGCGCCGCCTATTTAGAGAGATGCCGCATCTGCATTTATAGAGGCGACGCTTCTTGTATAAAGAGACGCCGCCTCTGTATCGCAGAGCTTTAAAATTAATTTGTCTTCATATTATTTAATTTTCTAGTTGATTTTGTAGAGATCTGATGATACCAGGAGACTGCAGAACCTTTAGAGATGATGCAGGAACAATTATAATGGACATTTATCCACTATTTTAGATTTTTAGGATTTTTTTATTTTATTTAATTATTTTAAATTGTGGGATTTGTAATCTTTTCTCCTCCCTCCATTCTTTGTATGCTTTATTCCTGCTTTATTATTATTTATTTGGTTGATTGTGTTGGATGGATGTTAAACATAGAATTGCATGTAAATTTGACTAATTAATTAAATTTGGGCTAAAATGTAAAATCGAACAATTGCTTGAATTGAAATAAAAATTTGCATGTAATTCAAGAAATAATTAAACAATTAAAAATAATAAAACATAAAACACAAACGGAGGTCGATCGTAAAGTCGGGTGGGCCACTAAAAGCCCATACCCAGTTTCCGGACCCAATCTCTGAGGACGGCTGCTGGGCTTCCTCCGTGGAATCCAGTTGCTGTAAAGTGTGTCCCGGATTTTATCCGGGTGGCGACTCCATTCTCCAACTAAAGCCCTTTAAAAAGGCCCAACGTTGTACTCCTAGTGGGCCCTGAGCCCGCACAGTGCCGTGGTCGCCGAACACTTGGGCGCGCGCTGAACCCCGCCGCCTACAGATAATAAATTATTTAGTAAATAATTTATTTTAAATTATTTTAATGAATAATTTAAATTTATACATTGTATTTTTAGAAATTTTTTTAGCTTGTTTAGGCTCGTGAACAGCTCCCGAACACTTAGCGACATAATGAGCTCGGCTCGAGCTCGACTCATTTGTAAACGAACTAAGGCTAAACTAGCCAAAGCTTGAACTTGTATCATTCCATAATTGGAAGACTGGCTAATTGCTTGTAGAAAAATTGATTGATGACTAGCCATTTTCATACTTCACTTTTATGATTTGTTTCCCTATCAAATTCAACATCCCTTTTCTCTTTTTTTTTTTCTTCTTTTTCAGCTAACAGATTACAAAAAAAAAAAAACTCACTTGTTTCACCATATAGGTAAGTAAATGCTTGAAATCATATCCAAAGTTGAACAAATTTGATCATTGTGCCCATGCCACCATGCATCACAATGATGAGGTGAAGAATGAATACTTTCTTTCCTAATTTGGGCATGAAATTTTTACCATGGACAACTGAAATCAATACCCTATTACACATATTATATGTACTATACATGAAACTGAAGATCAGTAAAGATCCAATGATATTCTGCAATAGCATAACCTTTTTTTTTTTTTTTTTTTTTGCTTTTTTTGTTACAAGAATCAATAGCTCAAAGCCAATGAACTTTTGAACATGTAAATTGGAGACATTATTGGTCACGCAAATCAACCAACTTGCATAATGACTATAACTATAATATGCTTAATATCTGAAATTTGTAGCAGACCAGTTTCAAGCATCTTCTGTGTTGCTTCAACCCGACAGTCTTCCTTTCGTTTTGGGTCCTCGGTAGCACCTTTCTCGCAATTATATATGGGTGGAGCATTGCCCAAATACCCCTGCATGGACGTCACAAGCTTTGAATTGTTTAAAGGAGACGTTACCACAAAGATGATTTGATAGAAAAAATAAACAATCCTGATACCCTGTTTCTTTCTTTCTTTCCCCAAGTAGAGAACCAAACTGTGGAAAAAGACTTGCACTACTAATACTTCATGTGGTGGGGTTCCACATTTTCAAAGACACAAAAACCATGAGATTTATGGATTGAGATGATGATAAAAATAAATTATAAAGGAGAAAAAGATAGTTACAAGTGCTCCTCCAGCCTAGAGGTGTAAACGAGCCGAGCTGAGCTTTGGCTAGTTCCGAGCCGAGCTGAGCTTTGGCTAGTTCAAGCTTGGTTCGTTTATAAACGAGTCGAGCTCGAGCCGAACTCATTAGGTCGCTAAGTGTTCGGAAGCTGTTCACGAACCTAAATAAGCTAAAATTTTTTCTAAAAATACAATGTATAAATTTAAATTATTCATTAAAACAATTTAAAATAAATTATTTACTAAATAATTTATTATAAAAGTATGATTTTTTGTAATAATATATTTTTAAAATATTTAAATGAATAAAAATTTACATATTGTATATTTAAAACTTAATTATTAATACATTAAAATTACGAG
>CATIWO010463947.1:0-11003 GCA_949673435.1 Macaranga tanarius
GGTTTGGTGTGGAGGTTTGGTGTGGATTTGTATGTTTAGAATATGTTGTTATTGCTTGGTTTGATGTTGTGGTGCATTGCATATGTATGTGGTTTGTGAGATGAATATGAAGGTGCATGGCATATAGGTGTGTTCTAGAAATAATTTTGTTTTCTTTCTTATTGGAACAAGTGTCGGATGGGTTTGAGGCCACGTGTTGCGGGTCTCACACATAATCACATACTTATTTTTTTTCTTCAAGCCAACTTTGATCCAAATATCAAATTTAATCTGTATATCAAATCTCAATAGTTCTTCAATCTTCAAACTAAAAGGAATTAAATTTTTCGAGACATAAAGTTCTTTCTTCTCATTTGAAACTTCAATAGAAGAGTCAAACTCAGTAACAAAAGGAGATTTTATTACATCAGTTAGTTTCACCTCCCTTTTCTTAGCAACAAGCGTAACGAAATCACCCTTATCATCAAACACATCAGTATCACCCTAAAAAAAAGTCATACAAAACCGTATCACAAACCAAAAGGTAACCAAAATAAAACTAAAAAGGTAAACTAATACAAATCAAAAATAAAAACAATCATACAAAAGTATATCAGAACCCAAAAATCAACCAAAAAGTAACTAAATGAAAACTAGAAAACTAAACTAATACAAATCAAAAACAATCATACAAAAAAGCATATCAGAAAGTAAAAAGCAATACAAAAGAAACTAATAAACTAAACTAATAAAAATTAAAAATAAAAAAATAAAAAGAACAAATAAAAAACATACAAGTTCACCAGTCATTGATCCAACAGCTCTAATAGCATTGCTGATAATATTAGCAACATCAACTGAAGCGTCTTCCATATTCTTTTTATCCTAACATAAAAACAACAAAATACAAACAAAATTAAAATCCAAAAAATAAACTATAAAGCAACTGAAAAATAAATCCGTAGTATATATGACATATACCAAACAAGATTCATTACCTGTCTCAGCTGCAATGCCAACAGACTTAGCAGCCTCAGCACACTGATTAATCACATCATCAGCTGCTTCTCCCCCTTACATAAAATAATAGAAGAAAAAAATAAAATAATACAAAAAATAAGATCATAAATCAAAAGTAAACTAAGAAGCAACAAAAATAAAAATTACAAAAAAAATAAAAAAATATCACTCCAGGCACATCTATAACATCAGCAGCTTTGACAGAACCCTCTTCACCAGCTTTGACAGAAGGCTCAATAGTAGCAGAAGGATCATAATCCTCTCCAACACCATCAGCAACATTTTTTCCACTGTTATCATCATTTTTTGTATATTTATCTTCTACGTTAGAAGCAGAACCACCATTAGCACCTCCCTTAAAAATAAAAATAGTATCTTCATCATCCTCAATTTCTTCACCACCTTCTTTTACTTCATCACATTCCTCTTCTTCATCAATTTCTTTTTTTATCCTCACCTGCATCAGCACCTACATCTTTATCCTTAACAAAAAAAAACATTAACTGAAGCATCTTCTATATTCTTTTCATCCTAACATAAAAACAACAAATGGCAAACAAAATTAGAAACCAAAAATCAACCAAAAAGCAACCAAACTGAAACTAAAAAACTAAACTAATACAATTCAAAAATAAAAATAATCATACAAAATCATATTAGAAACCACAAATCAACTAAAAAAGAAATTAAATAAAAACTAAAAAATTAAACTAATACAAATAAAAGACAATCATACAAAAAGCATATCAGAAACCAAAAATAAACCAAAGAGCAACTAAAAGGAAACCAACAAACTAAACTAATATAAATAAAAAAAAATAGAAATAATCATACAGAGCATATCAGAAACCAAAAATCCACCAAAAAGAAACTAATAAACTAAACTAACACAAATCAAAAATAAAAAAAATAAAAGAACAAAAAAAAATATAATATAAACAAAAGATACTCAAAACAATATACCATACCTCATCATCATCACCATCAGTGGCATGAATTCCAAATTTATCAAACAACATCCTTAAACAGACAAATACGGTATCAAATTTTTTATCAACACTAACTTTAAAAGAATTAAATTCTTTCATCAACAAATCCTATTTTTGAGAAATCATCTTCAACTCATCAAAAACTGCACCAAAATGCTTCGAAGAATCTTCACCAATCTTCGAAATTGATGCAGAACTAATAACTTTATTATCTAAATTTCCATAACCCTTTCTCTCATTTTTATAAAAAAGTTCAACCAAACCTAACTTTTTCTTCTCTTCATCAGTAGGGGAAAGATTTTTTAGCATTAACTAAAAAAATTATTAAAAATAAATAACAGAAAAACCAAGAAAACACAAAAATACAAACAAATAAACTAAAACTAAAATTATTACCTTCTTTGCAGACTCGATGAAAATAATCCTCACAAGCATCTTAAAACTAAGATTAATCCTGTAACTCCATTTAAGCAAACGAGGAATTTTTCCACCACTGAATCCATAATTCTTATCGACAACATAAGGATAGCATTCCTAAAACTATACTTAAAAAGCGTATAGAAAACCATTCAACCTATAAAAATAGCCATCTTGCTTCTTCTCCTTTCCACTTATCTTTCCCTTTAAAGACTCTAATGTAAAATATAAACATCCCTACTCCAACGATAATGATTGAAAAAAGCACATTAAATAATATTAAAAGTTCATCGACTAACCAATCTATCTAAAGTAGAAGAAAATAAAAATAATTTAATGAAATACAACACAGTAATCTTCAAACAATCAAAAATAATTTAATGAAATACAACACAGTAATCTTCAAACAATCATCATCACAATCCCAACGCTTAGAAATAAAACATTCCTGTACTAATTGCTTGTTGATTTTTTTAGGCCCACTAAAATACTTATTAATCAAATTATTTTCTACATAAAAAATACCCCTATAATCTTATGTACAATTAAGATCAAACATAAGAGCAAACTCAGTAATACCAAACTTTAATCTCCTACCATAAACATCAAACCAAAACTCAAACATATTGGGTTATTTCAACTCTTTCAATAAAATGCAATGGATTAACTAGCATTGCACTTTAAAATTTGGTAAGTCAATAAAATACCCAAAATAGGCACCTCAAAACAAATCTAATTGCTTCTCATTCAACATACTCTTAATCTGAGAAATAACGTCAAAAGATAAACAACATGTAATTTTAGCTAAAAAATAATCATTAACAGCCAATAAAGGCTCCCAATCCTACAAAATAATCAAAAGCAACAATAAATCAGAAATGAAAAATAAATCAAACAGAAACCCTAAATAAAAAAAAATCAAAAGTACCTTGCAAGCTTCTTCATCCACTTTAACTTTCAATCTCTTTTTCACTTTTTTCTCACCTAAATCATAAACTTCAGAAACCCTTTTCTTACTGAAATCAACATTATCCTTCTTTTGTTCAGTATCAGAACCACCATCCTTCTTCTTATGAACTTTTCGTTCCTTTTTAGCAACTGACTTCTTCGCTATTTTATCAAAACTAACTTTTTTCCCTTCAATTCATGTTTCTTAGGGGTTTCAACTTTCTTAGTTACAGAAGAAGAAGATTTAGAATGGGTATCTACCATTTCAGTTCAAAAATAAAATGAAAATAAAAAAATAAAAAGATAAATAAAAAGATAAACGAGATAAGAATGTGAAAAATGGACTGTTACCACCAACATGCAAAAAGAAACTATTGAGAAAAGAAAAGAAACTGGTGCTAATCAAGAAGAGAAGAACGAAGAAATAATGAAGGATACAGAAGATATAACACCCACCCTCTAGTATACGTAATTTTGACGTACACATGAAATTTTATACATAGTAGAGTAGTAGGTTTAATTCAAGTCGGATATGTATATATATTATAGAGAGAAACTTAATTGTAAATAAAGTTTGGAGTAGATTGTTATAATAAAAAGTTAGAGGCTATTGTGTATTAGTTCCATCTCATTAAAGAGTTAGTAAGGAATTGTGGTGATATTTATTGATAATTATCATGAGTATTAGGAATATTTTATTTGGTGATAATTATGTATTAATGGGAGATGAGACTTTAGGGGGAAATGGTAGTTTTTGATTGGTCCATGTGTGTGTGTATGGGTGTAGAGATTTTTGAGATAGGAAGAAGATAGTGATTTTGAGAGATTTTGGAGAACTGATGTTACTCTACTCATCTAGTAAGGGTTTTGAGAAGCTATAGGAGATTTGCTAGCTATTGGAAGCATCTATTGGTAAGCCTTATATATTTTGTGTTGATTGAAAATAGGATTTGGTAGATTCAATTCATGCCTTATTTTTTTTCTATTTTTAGTCCCATTATTTTTATCATAACTTAGACTATAGAGATCTGATTTGAGCATAGTTAGATTCTTTGGAAACTTCAGAGAGTCTTCTAAAATGTTTATGTTTTGTACGTAAACTGAATCTGCTGTTATGAGGGTCGAATAAGGCTAGACATTTCATTGCTCACGCTAATGCTTTGTTCTACCTAAATGGATTTAAAAATCCATAATTAATTCTCTATATGTGCTAATTATATGATTTTAGTGGGGAATGAAATTAGACTCATATATGTAGATTCTATATAAATTTAGTGATTATATAATGTGTCTATAATTTTTAAGAGTATTATGAACTTCATGCATCAAACATACTAGTAGTAGTATATAGGTTGGTTTGTGAATTTTCTTATGTATTAGTTATATGGTGATATCTAGAGTTGTAGAACTCTAAATTGAGTAAGGTTTAATGCTCTGGAAACTTTAAGGAGTCCTCTACAACTATTATATTTTAATGTTGAGTTGAATCTACCTCTAAGAAGGTCTAACAGAGCTCGATATTCTGTGGCTTACTCTAATTACTTGTGTAATCTGATTTAATTAAAAATTCATAATTTATTCTAAACTTGTCCAAATTAGGTAATTCTAATTGGAATTGATAGTAGACTCATAACTCTAGCTTCAATAGAAACTTGATGATCATTAGACTTGTGTGTGCATATTTAGGCTATATTGAACTTTGGGCATTTAGTTGTACTTAGTGAGTTTGGGTGAAATTGCAATGTTTGCTTTGTGAAATTGATATATAATTATGTGTAGGAGTTGATAAGAATATAGGAGACACTACTTAATAGGAGGAGCTTTTCTCTATAAGGATTAATTCTTATATAAATATTGTTGTTTGACTATGTTTGGTTTATATAAGCCAATTAATGTGGCAAGAAGTGTGATATGTTAATATTGAGACTTGTGATGGAATGTGAATGATGCCTAATTATGTGAATTATGCTAGTCATCTAATGTGACAAGAAATGATGTACATATATATTATTGTAAGAAGTTTAAATGGTTGATTATAATTATGTTGTGGTGAATCATGAATGATGCCACACATGTGTTGCATTGTACAAGCCAATTGATGTGGTATGGATTGACATGTATTATTTGTGAGAATGGTGAATGGTGATTCACTATGTTGATTGGAAATGATATAAAATGAAATATGGTTATGAAATATGAATGATGTATATATGTATATGGATATTAAATGAAATGTGAGGAATGTGAGATATATGTGTGATAGTGGAGACTGAGCTGGGCAGAGAGCCTCTACTGATTGTGAAAAATATACGTGTGATAGTAGAGACTGAGCTGGGCAGAGAGCCTCCACTAAATATGAAACTGAGACTGAGCTGGGCAGAGAGTCTCAGATGTGGCCATTCGTGTGAGATCTGAGACTGAACTAGGCAAAGAGTCTCAGGAATGGCCACTTGTATATGAAAAATATAAAATATGTGAGGAATAAAGCAATGTGTGAGAAATGTGTGACGATTCCGATCGGATAACTAACTTGTATAAGCATGCATTATTGCATTATGTTATATATATGTTGAATGTGAGTTGTGATTATGAGGATTATGGTTGTAGATTACTTGAAATGGTGTGAATTGGTGTATATGAGGCACCAATAATGTAGTTTGGTGTTTGGATATCTTTTTGTGATGTTTGAAATGTTATACAGGTTATTAGATACGGCCATGTGGTGTTTAAACATGACCATGCATAAGCATGCTATCAAATTCAGGATCTCAGACATGGTCGTGCGCATCCTGTAAGAAAAATGTTGAAATTAGGCATGGCCATGCGAATTCAAGGGACACGGCCGTGTGTCTAGAGGAAAAATGCACGCCTCAGGCACGGCCATGTGCAATTCCTGCACGGCCGTGCACAGCTTTGTATGTTGAAATCTTGTAGTTGATGTGTAGTAACTTTATTTATATATTTTCCTTAATTAGTTCTTGAGAAGTATTATATGTAGTATTATATTAATAATTGCTTATTGAGTTGCAAGTTCATTCCTTTGCAAATTGTGTTTTACATGACCTAGATTAATAGAGGTTAAGATGTGCATTTATTAAAGAGCTCAGATCGTCAGAGGCAAGCTTGGTGTCGACAACCCCATCCTCATATAGCATATGGCATTTGGCATTTGTAATAGCATTATGTATGCTTAGTATGAATTTGTAATGTTATGTACAACAGTAAGCTATGTACATTGTACAAGCCTTGATATATTTAATATATAATTGAGAAAATTTTCTTATGCCACATATTGATGTGTTATTGTGCACACATGTATGTGGTACTTTGAGGGTGCTACAGAAGAAAGAAAAAGGGTATGCAGGTAAATAAAATAGGGCACGGAGGTAATTTCTGAAAATTTAAGGTATTTAAGTTATAAAAGTTTTAAAAATGGGGTATTTGTATATATTTCCCTATTTAAAACACGAATAAATTTTTTAAAAAAATTATATTTTAGTTTTTGCACTTTAATTTTTTTTATATTGCCATTTACAAAAAAAAAAAAATAGTTTTTGTACTTTAATTTTTTTATATTGCCTTTTACAACAAAAAAAATAGCATATCACAATTCTATATTTTTATTATCGGCTTTAGCTACGGTGCAAACATTTGTATCTATACAAATGAAATTAAAAACCTTTAGATCGATTTTTATTTAATTACAACTATTGATTATCTTGGTATATCAATACCTATAAAATATATCAATGGCTATAATTAATTAAATTTTAATCTAACGGTCTTAATTTCAGTTTTATAGATAATCACATTAAGCTGTTATTAAACTGAATAATGACAGTTAAAAAATATCCAATTTGGTCCTTATAATTTTAAATTATTTCTTGTTAATATTTGTAATTTTTCTCTTTAGCAAATAAATTTATACAATTGCTAAAATAATCCAATTAAATTTATTAAAAGTTTTTAAAATTATGTATATTTTCAATTTTTTTATTTAATTAAAATGTAAGTCATTTATTCTAATAAGTTAATATATATATATATATATATATAGTTTATTAAATATTTATAAAATAAAAAAATATGAATGAAAAATAATACATGAAAAAAAAGTTAACTAAGATGCATGAGCTATTTAATAAATGAAATATAATAAATCATATTCACCCATATAAATTTTATCATATTTATATAAATATATTTATAATTAATTGTTGTTCAAGAAGTATTTTATACAATTTATAATTGTAATTGTATATCTATTTTTTAAAAAAAAAATAAAATAATTTTAATATAAATAGTAATTAATTAACTATAATTTATATATTATTCAGATACGAATAAGGTCTATTATATTTTTTTCAAATATGACAAAATATAAATTTATAATTTTAAAGATAATATTATAGTAAATTAAAAGTTTTGTTCTTTAAAAATATTAATTTATATAATTATTAATTTGTTGAGCATTAATTGTAAGAAAAATAATTGTGTGTGATAATATTTTTTATTATTTTTACTTGAAAAATATTTTAAATTTTTACTAGTATTTTATTTATTAAATAGCTCATATGCCTTTTTATTAATTAAATTACCATGTATTGATTTTTGCCACTTTTGTGTATCAATTATAAAAACATTCAATGAACAATTAAAATAGATTATAACTTTTATAACTATATATTTTTTAATATTATAAATCTATTAGAAATAGATGATATACGTCTCAATTAAATAAAAAGTATATAATTTTTAATTTTTTTACTAAATTTAATTGAATTACTTTAGTTGTTGTATGGATTTATTTGTTAAAAATAAAAAAATATAAGGATTAAAAATAAATATTTTAAAATTACAAGGACCAAACTTGATATTTTTAACTGTCGTTATCCCTCTCGTTTAATAAGGGTTCAATGTGCCGGTAAATCAAAGTATGGATTGCAATGTGCCAATTTTTTTGTACTGGGACAATGTAAAAAAACCAGTAAAAAAAATTAAAGTACAGAGGCCAAAGTGTGCGTTTTTCTATAAATTTAACCTATTTATTCACTGAGTTTGTATATTAAAAATAAAATATATAATTATTATATGATATACTAAGATAATGACACGTACAAAAAAACTAAATTATTAAGTAAATATTATGCAATAATAATTTAATATTCAGTAAATAAAACTAAATTATTAAATATAATAAAAATTATATATTTATAATAATATTATGTATTTTTGGTGTAAACTAGTATTGTCAATTATGATAATAAATGGAAAAACCCAATACTTGGTCCTTCAACTTTCACGTTTTATTTTATTGAATCCCTATTCTTTTATTGCATTTTATTAAGTCCTTCTACTATTATTTCTATTTTATTAAACCTTTATACTGTTATTTCCATTTTATTAAATCCTTATACAATTATTTTTAGAAACATTAAGGACTTTTGAAATATAAATGATATTACCAAAATAGCCCTCTTTCTAATATTATATTATTAGTTAACTAGAACATTAACGAGCATTAGTAGTTTTTTTTTATTTTTTTATTTTTTTATGCTTCAAAAGTCTTCAATGTTTGTAAAAATAGTTGTATAATGGTTTAATAAAATAGAAATAATAGTAAAAGGGCTTACTAAAATACAATAAAAGAATAGGGGCTCAATAAAATAAAACGTAAAAGTTCAGGGGCTTATTAATTGGTTTTTTCATAATAAATCTAAGTAGTTTTGGTATAAAATAATATTATTATTAACAAAAATCATAGAGTAAATTAGCATTGATATTAAGTATTAGTACTAATTAGAGATAATTTTAATACTAAGTAAATATTATACAATATAAATAAGCATAATAAAATATTAGAATTATATAATTTTGGTGTAAATTAGTAATAGTAAGAAAACTATGGAAGTTTGTGTAATTATTATTAGTTATTTAATATTAACAAAGGTAGGTAATTTTGGTATCAATATAGTAATTAGATTTGTATCAATTATTAGTATCAAGTAAATACTACATAATACTAATTTATTATCAATTAAAATTTTAAATTATCAAATGTAATAAAAATTGCATATTTATAATAGAATTATATAGTTTTGTGTAAATTAATATTAATATTAAATAATATAATACTACTTTAAATTATTATTAAATATATACTTTAATATTAAATAAATATTATTTAAATTATTTATAAATACATTAAAATCTTAATTACAATAAAAAATTATTATTTAGAATTTGAATTTTAAACCTTTATTATTTGTATGTTTTATTTACTTTTTGTAATATTTTGTAACTTGAATATTAAACTTGTTAAAGCATCGTCCCCATGAGTAGATGGACATCAAATATAAAACACAAGATTCTATCTCCTGATTCTTCCCTTGCTATATGGAATTAAATCACTTCAACCAGTTCAAAAAAAAAAAAACTTGTTAAACATCTTTTTATTGTGTGTGTAATGTGACAACCCATAAATATGAACTAACAATCCCTTATACTGTAAACGAGTTAAACTGCTCGTGGGCTGTTTGGATCCCAACTCTATAAAAACTATTTCTAGCTCATATATTGAAACTTTTTTAATAAACAAGTTAAGTTCAAACAATAAAAAGTTCGGCTCATGAAGCTTACGAACAAGTTTGAATAAGATCTTGCGAAATGTTCGTAATTTTAATATATTAATAATTTAATTTTAGATATATAAAATATAAATTTTTATTCATAGTATATTTTAAAAATATATTATTACAATAAAAATATATTTTTTTATAATAACTTAGTAAATAATTTATTTTAAATTTTTTAATATATAATTTTAATTTATAGTTTATATTTTTGAAATTTTTTATCAAGTTTAGGCTTGCGAATACTAAATGGTATAGCAAATTTGACTTGAATTCAACTAGATTATAAACAAACCCAACTTGAACTAATCAAAACTCAGCTCAGTTCCAGGTTTGTTACAATCCTGACAAGCCAGTCCTGGCTGTTATGGTACTGCTAACCTCACCTTAAGCCTAGCCGACAATAACAGAAATTCATCACTTTCTTGTAGGTGTGTCTTCACAGAATCAGAGTCTTCATTTTTCTCGTTTTCTCCACTTTATGCAAGAATTGGAACAATTATGTTTCAGGGCTTTTTACCATTTTATGGCAAAAAGCAAAAAAAATTATCATTTTATGGTAGTTTTTGATATAATTCTCATTTTATGATGTTTGGATAAAAAAAATTTCAAATTGTGATAGTTTTTGCTAAGGTGGTGGGAGAGAGCTATTCTGCCAGTCTACTAATTCCGCTAGTCAAACTGGTGGAATGGGCAGAATTTATATATATATATATAATTCTGCCACTTGAAGTGGTGGAACCATAAAATAATATTAACCATTCCGCCACTTGAAGTGGCGGAATGGTTAATTATTTTTTTTTTTAATAAATATGGTTCCAAGTGGCGGAACCATTTGTAAATTGTTTTTCTTTTCTTGGCTATAGAACTATTGATTTTGTTATTATTATTACTATTATAAGTGACATAACTATTGCTTTTGCTTTTGTTGTTATTGTTATTGTTATTGTTATTGTTATTGTTATTGTTATTGTTATTGTTATTGTTATTGTTATTGTTATTGTTATTGTTATTGTTA
>CATIWO010464049.1:0-10549 GCA_949673435.1 Macaranga tanarius
TACAATTAAGCCTTGACTAGCCTTGCAATCTAGTCCTTTCCTACCAATCCTACTAAATCTCAACTCAAACAATTCATTATCTATTGTATATAAAAGATATATCATACTACTCACACGTGTACTAGCAAAGCGGGTGTTACACTACCGGAGCTACATATGGATTCAGCACATCCCTAGGTATCTCTAGAGGTGGTGCATAATACACATTCCTCGCTCTCCTATGTGCTTGCTCAAAGATTGACATAGAGGCAGCTGACATAGAACTTCCTTGTAAACTATTAGTGCGAATATTTAGTATATCATCTCTCTTATTGCCAACAGAAGCTGACGATGGAGATGATGCTTGCGGAAGTGCTCGACCTCTAGTCGAGATATTAGCTAACTCAACTAGCCTCACTCTACCACTTTGAACTTCATGTCCTCTGCCTCTTCCTCTACCTCTACCATAACCTCTACTATGATTTCCAACTAATCCACCTCTAGTTCTTGCCATTTTCTGAAAATCAAATCACAATACTTTAGTAATTCTCATCATTACTAAATATATAATGTATTCCACATTCAATATCCACCAACTCAATATTTCTTAGTATCTACAACATATAACATAACCTTTCTTAGTGTCTATAGAACCTAATAACCTATGCTCTGATACCAAATTGTAATGCCCTCACCAAAATTATCTCCATTTGTATACATAACTAAAGCATTAATGATGGTAAAGGATCTCTTAACAACAATATCACAAGAATTCAATACTAAAACTTTTAAGCTATTTCAAATTTTTACATCTCTTCATACAACTCGAGGTTGATATTATATTACATAACAAAGTCTAATGTCATTCTCTAATACTTCTAGAATTATCCATATTAGCCATATGCCTCATCGGCGTGCTCCACTGTACGGTCATCTTTCAGCTGCTAGCTAAGCAGATATTGAACACCTATACTGAAAATTTTAAAATAAAAAAGTGTGAGTAGTTTCATATGGAAATTACCCAGTGAGGAAATAAAAATATAATTGAAACTTTATCATAAGAAAAATCTCTTTTACAATATTTCCATTAATCATAATCAACTGCATTTGAAATATCTTTTCATATTTAAATAATTCAATATTCGAATTATAATTTCAGAAAAGTACTTTCTTAAATCATCGCCATAACAATTCCCTTTTCTTTTATAAAAGCAATAGAGGCTCAAAATTACACCATTTCACAAATAAGTTTACTAAATAAATTTAATCAAATTGCCATATGCCTTTATTTTCCTAATCTCAACCATAAATGAATCTTATCTATTTTAGGAAGTATACTAAAAGCCTAAATAAAATTAAATAAGCTCACTTGGAGAAAACGCCTAAATCATCATCACCAAACTCATAATAAGAGCATCGTCAAAGTACATAAAATCCATGATACCATAGTCTCCAGCATACTCCTATTCATAATCTACTAAATTTCACAACATATGAATCAGTACACAACTGACTACGATGATATTGCTTAAGTGTGATCAGCACTTAGCCAATGGTAACTCGAGCGTTACGCTCACTTGGATATATGTATATGGTCCCAGACATCAGCTATACATATATCTCGAATATAATATGCACCCGGCCCCTGACAATGGCCATACACTTACCATCATAAATTTATATGATAACATATGCATCCGGCCTCAGGCAATGGTTATGCACACTTACCATATGTATCCAGCCCCAGGTATCGGATATACCCATATATAGTAACATATGTATCCGGCCCAGGCAACGACTATACATATGAACCATTTCGCATTTCTAAGGTAATATGTGTATTCGGCCCCACGCAATGACTATATACATTTACCAATTACATCTATATGGTAACAAGTGTGTTCGGCCCCAGGCTACAGCTACACACACTTACCGTACTTACCATGTCCTTGACATGGATTTACACCTTAAAAGATAGTATGTGTATTCGGCCTTAAACTTCGATTATACACAACTATCCAATTCTGCCTTGCCTCATACATGAGATCTCTAACTCTTAGTGCCATATACACTTAAGACTATAATCGCAACTAAAATTTTGAAGCCCCAAACGGAGGCCTAAATGATCAAATTTGAACATCAAAATAGGGTTCGTCGGGTTCTCCTGATGAAGGTCATATAGATTTATGAGTCAGCTTCACCGTGACTCATCCGGTACCGAAAGTTAGGTCCTCCTTAAGCACCACTGCGCATCTCGACTATCTGACATTTGAGTTTTAACTAAACGGTCGCGAAATAGGGTACGGAGACATCCATCTCAGTCACAAGGGCGTGTGTCTAAGCTACAGAGGTGCATGCCTCTGTACAGAGGCACTAGCCTCTATATAGAGGCGCCCGCCTTTTCAGTTCGCAGACGCACGCCTGTTCGATCAGATGTACACCTCTACAGTTCTAGAACACGTAATTCAGAATGAAAATTACAGAATTTTGATCCAAATCTCAATTTAACTATACCAATTGTTCATATATCATGCATATAACTTCAAACCACTATCAAGCTCACTAGAAACTACTAAAATCATACTAGATTCACAATTAAAATCTTAAACCCTAGGTTTTTCATATTATTCTCAATTAAATATAAATACAATAGTTTGAATTTTGAATCCACTCACCTATTTCTCCAGCTGATTCCTTGTTCTTCTTGCTTGGTTCGGATTTGAATCTTCAGAGCTCCTTTCTCTCTTTCTCTCTTTTTCTTTTTCTTCCTTTTTCCTTCATTTTTTTTCCTTCTTCTTCTTCTTCTCTTGCAAAAACCAACAACTCTATTTCCTCCTTTCCATTTTAGCCCTCCATTTTTCTTTTCCTTATCTCTTAATCCTTCTATATTTAATTCTTTCAATTACATCCATACTTTCTTTTCAATTTCATCCCTCCAATTTCTATTTAATTCAACTCCTTCATTTCTTTATTCTCAAAATACTAACATGACAATAATTCCTCATAATCATCTCAATTTAATATCATCGAATTAAACACACTTAATTATCATTAACTTAAGTAAATCTGGTTCAAGGTTTTACAATCAATTTTTTTTTTTATTTTTTAGCTTTTCACCTTTCTGATAAGTAATTATTTTTTTTAATTCCTATAAGAGTAATTGTTAAACACGTATTTGTATAATAATCTACCTTTACTATAAGCATTAGAAGGATATTTAAGATTTATTGCTGCTATCATCTAATTTTGTTTATGACCGATGGAATTACTTAATTTTTTTAGTCTTATTATAAACATTTTGTATAAAAAAAGGATTTTTTTTTTATTGTGTGACACATATATAAATTTTCTTGAGTTCATATTAAATAATAAAGTTTTAATATATTAAAAATATACTATCTTAAACCTCTATTTTTTTTAGCTGGTAAGCCCTCTTAATCTTAGTTGGCTGCTTAATCTAATGATTTGAATAATTAATTAGAAATAGAAAATCATTTTAATTTAAGTAAAAAATCATGCCACAATAAAGCTCAAATTGCGTTTGCCGACAAGAGAATTTCAACACGTGAAATTTTTCTTTTTCTAAATGTTAGTCCACATTCCAGAAGATATATATATATAACTTTGACATTTTTACAATTAAATGAGGATGCATGAATGTGCATATGTTTCTCAAGTATAGTTAATTTGTTTTTGGTATAATTATCTCTGATATTTTGTATAAAAATTTTTACTAATCAAAATCGAGATGGATGAATTATGTTAGGGGCATAGCTCTTTAAATTGATATATATTTCTTCACGCAATTTATTTAAATTTAAAATTTTATTTAAAAAATTATAAACTTTTTTATTATTTGAAATAGTAGATATCAATAAATATATTGTCAATTTATTAATCACTACAAGAAAGTTATTAAAAATTATAATTTTTAAATAAATTTTAATTTTTAGGAACTAATATATCTTTTTTGTCACTATAATATTAATTTTGAGTCTAACTTCAAAACTATCGCTATATATAAAAGTATTTATTATTATTTAATAAAAAATACTTAAAAATTAAAATTTTTGAATAAAATTTAATTTTTTTTAATTTTTAGGGACTAATACTACTTGCCTCTAAAATTTTATTTTCCAATTAATATAATATATATATCACTATATCTAATGATATTTGCCAGTAATGTATTTAATTTTTTAAATAAAATATAAAAATTTAAATTTGTTGTAGATTTTTTTTTTTAAATGAAATAGATAGATAAGATTGAAAATTTATTTTTTAAAAATAATATATATTTTTACATATACTTATAAAAAATTTAAATTTTTAATCTATTTCATCTATAAAATGATCAATTTTTTTTCATTAATTTTTCTTTTTCTTCTTTTTCTTTTCTTTTTTTTTTACTTCTTTTTCTTCTTATAGACATGCTGTGACCTATATTGCATGCTTATTGATTTGAATTTTTATAAGTTTTTACATCTTTGTTACCCTTTGTGTAATGGTTTTAAATCATACTTTCTTTTAACTATGCACTTGACCAACAAACTTCTGGTATTACTAGTCTTGATGGCCGTCAATTTGTTAAGTCATTTAAAATTTATTTTATATATTTTTGTATTGATTTTGTTATGTTGTATCACCTTAGCAAAAAATTTCTGACATTTGATGTTAATTTTTTTTTTAAATTATTGTATACATAAATGTTATAAATATTGAACATACCATCCAAATTTTTCAATTATAATTATTGTTCATGAGTAAAAAAAGTGAATTATAATAATACAATTATTTAATAATTAATTAGTAATAAATAATTTTTATAAAAATAAAAAATATAGACTAATTATTTATTTTAAAGATATATATTAGTATTTGATAGGTATATATTTAAAATTTAAAAAATTTTAAAAAATTGTCACTAAAATTAATACAAACAAATTAATTTTTCATAATTGATACTTTCAGTGACAATTATTATAGTTTTTAAAGGTAAATATCTATAACTATTGATACCTTTAGTGACAGTTATTATAGTTTTTAAAGATAAGTTATTTTTTAAAACAACAACATTTGCCACTAAATATTATATTAGTGACTAACATTTATTTGTCTCAATTTATATCACTAATTAGCTACCAAAACAGTAATATTCTAGTCCATTATTTATTAATCTCTAAAAGTTTTAGACACTAATAAATAACTTATTGAGACAAATAAATATATTTTTATATATCATTTTTGGTGTGCAGTGAATTGCATTATATATATAATTTTCCCTATCATGTGATATTTTCTTTTCCTTGTGTAGTAATTTATACATCTTATAACAAAGAAAAGATGTCACATTAGGTGAAATGGCATAGGAAATTTTGTCTAAGAAGCCTTTCTCTTGAAAAATTATACCACTTTTTTTTTAATTCATTAAAAAAATCAAACAAATTATAAATGATTTAAATTTTAGATTCGAAATGAATACAAACAAATTAAACTTAATTACTTACTTTAAGTCTTAATCTAACTGTGCTTGTTTATAATTTTTTTTTTTATATCTATTAATATAAAACTTGAATTCAAAAAATAAAAGAAAATCAATCAAACTTGGCTTAATCTTTCTTGTTATGCTAATATTAAATGTGATTGAAATGACAAGTTTTTTTTTTTTTTTTTTTTTTTTTCAATTAACAATTTATTGCTTCAACAGCGGTGCAATGTGGGACTACCATTTCATTTTATTAATTATATGAATGCAACTGGAACCTCTTTGGGGGGTCAAGAAGGAATCTGCGTCTTCTTTTCGTCTCTTCTCTCACTTTTCACTTCAGTGGTTTTACTAGTAATTTAGTAATTTTTAGGGTGGTTTTGGCCATTTTAGCCAAAAGCTATCCATTTTTTTTTCTTTTTTTTTTGTTATTTTCAGTTAAATAATTAATAGTTTATTTAGATCTAGAGTTTGATCTTTATTTTGTTCATCCATTGTAATATTTTTGGTCTCTCTTTGTGAGAGATTTAGGAAGTTAAAAGGAAAATTTGAACTTTTTAACTATATTCATGGAGAAGAAGAAGAAAACATAATTTTTTTTGAAGAAAATTTTGATTTAGCCTTACCCAAAATTGAAGATCCTCTGCCTAATCTATAAAATGGGTATTGCCACACCCATTATTTCACTAAGGATGTTGGAATACTTCTCCGGCTTACCAATCGGAAGTCAAGTTTTTCCATTTTAAGTTTTGACCTGCATTATTGCCAGTTTATTTGCCCTCTATATGTAGCACCGAAATATCGGTGTTAATGTGACTGTTTTTATTTTTTTCTTTTATATTGTCTTCTTTTTTCTCTTAATGATGTATTTTCTTATAGTAAGATCTTTTATTATAATTTGTACTATCTTGAGTTTTATGTCATGAGATCTTGCTATCTTCCTTGTAGTACCTATTATTAATTAATGAAATATATTTCTGCCTTTTATTTTTTTTTAAAAAAAAAAAAACTGGAACCTTTTTGGGACCCAAAAATTCAATATTAAAAAAAAAACCATGTCCTTATGTCTAAATTTGAAGCAAAATCCCTTTCATAATTTATATATTTGAGATATACAACTAACTCAAAATTAATCACCAATGAAAGGAGTGTATTTACATCTATGATTTACAATAAAATCATGACTAAAAATATATATTTTAATCAGATTTAAACTGGATTTCCAACTCTATTTATTATAATTTTAGAGAGGATATCCAGTCTCAATTCAATTTAAGCTAATTAACTAGTTAAATTTTTAATCGCCTTAAAAATGGCTCCAGATAACTAAAATTATCTTGGAGATTTTAGAGACTCTACTTGGGATTTGCCTCGAGGACCCATTGTTCTAATGAAAAGTCTGTACTCATCAAAAGTCATAGGTGGGTATTGTGAAGGTGTCTCTTCTGTCACAAGCTCCTTCAATGGTTGTATTGGGATATCACTTTTAGGATTATAGAAGAATGCTAGTGACAGTCTCTCTTTGGCTGAATTTACAATCACTCTATGCTCCACACTCTTATACATTGCATTGCTTAGTACCTGCATCACAACATAATTAAATAAGCTAAAACTCAATTACATATATCATTCAATCCACGTCAAATTCAAATTTTGTTAATTGTTGAAAAATTTAAAGTAAATTTTAATATTCATATGTAGAAAATTTTGATTATATTTCTGAAATGTAACTACCGCTCTCTCTATTTCTGACTAAAATAAATATAATTTTACTGTGTCACTAAATTTTTATGCGAGAACATTTCATAGTGGAAAGTTTATTTTCGAATTTTTATCGAGTTAAATTCTCTTAGATCAGCACCGGCCACAAAGATTTTATAGGAGTTAATAATTATTACTATAGGGTAGAATTTTTTTAAGATGTAAACTAAAAAGCTCTATGTAATATTTCTAACTAACAATTATGTATGATGACCTCAACAATGAGTGAGATCTTGACATAAATTGATTTGCTTTTTTTGGGTTGCACATGTTGAAAATGTCTCATTGCTTGAAAATTAGGTCAAAAGTGCACTTTCGAAATATGGAAAAAAGAATGAGACTGAGACTATAGATAAAACAATGTTTTGATAAAAGAGTGAAAGTGAGCACTAGCTTGTAGCTACCACCCACATCACACTACTACTTGTAAAAAATAAATATTGCATAAACAAGAGTTACAAAGCTTAGTCAGAAAACTTTATCTTGTTGGTGCAATTAAAGTATACTAATTAATATTCATTACATTTTTTTAGTAACTTATTGCATAATGTCAAATGTGAGAATAATACTTGTCCGGTGAGTCTCATACATGCCTTTAAGCTTATACATACGTATATGTTCAAAAAATTGAAAAACAATTGGTACACATACATATACATGTGTTCTTGTTCTAAGAATTTAATTTCAAGCTTTTCTCTATTAAAATTTGATCATATATTATTTACTTGATGATTCAATTGGTAACACCTCTAATTGCTTTATTTTTTTTAAAAAAAATTAAAATACTTAAAAAAGGAAATGGACAAATGATATGTTCCTTTTTTTTTTTTTAACGAGTGATGTATTCCTTTAAAAAGATTTTTTAATTAGAAGTTACATATCGTTATATTACCCATCAAAGCGTGGTCCCTCCATGTGCCTCTAAACTAGGTTCACAAAATCTTAGCCAAACATATTTCACATATATAGATAATTTACAAAGATAAGATACAAAGAGCAAAAGAATAAAAGAACAGAGAGTTTAGCTTTGTTTACCTGAATTTGGTCACCAATATTGACAATAAAAGCATGTGAAGCTGGTTTCACTGTAATCCACCTATGGCCTCGCCGGACTTGAAGACCGGCGACATGGTTGTCGGGTAAGAGAAGGGTCATTCCACCGGGGTCCGAATGTGATGATAGACCAAGGGTTAATTCAGGTTGTGGACATTTTGGATAAAAATTTATTCTTAAACAAGCCCCAACGTTTTCACCACCAAATGCACCTTGTAGCCTATCCTCTTTTAATCCAAGATTAATTGATAATGCCTTCATTAATCTCCCACATAGCTTTAACACTTGCTTCCCATATTCATCAATCACTTCCCTACATATATTTTCAAACCCCCTTTTAATCACACTTAACTCTAACCACATGTATTAATTAATTAATTAGAAAAAAAACAATAATAATGTTAGTTAAGTAAAATCTAAACTAATTGTTGTTTGACTATTACAACCTCTTGAGCAATAAGTGGCCGGCAAAGGCAACTTTTAAATGTTCATACTAGGTACCGTGATGCAAGCTACATCAATCTATTTAATTTGCTATCAATTTTAATGCTCTATACACTATTATATAAAATTGGACTAAAACTAATAAGACCGTTAACCACCAAAATTTAAATTTTATCCTAAACAATAAAAACGTGAAACACTCAGTTCAAATCTTATTGATAATAATTATTTTTTAATATTCGAAATTATGTATGATAAATGAAAAAGATATATAGGAAATGAAATTTTTTTATAAATAAATGGAGATTGAATTAAACTAAATTAGATATAATTACCTGCAATTAGGTGGAAGGGCAGGCCATTTATTATAATCCTTCAATGATGAAGGAAGATAGTGAAGAAAGTAGTAGTCACTCCAATCAAGAATGGCTCCTTTTTCTACTCCTAATCTGCTACCATAACCTTCATAAGTTCTTGGTGAATTTGCATAAACTTGCTTCTCTTCCATAGGCAAATGAAAAAATTGTCTCCATATTTCTCTACCAGCATCCATCAACTCAGGTTCAACCCCATGATTTATCACTTGAAAAAATCCCCACTCTCTACAAGCCATGGATATTTCCTTAAGAATAGAGTCATGAACACCATGATCATCACCAAACAAGCCACCAAGATCAATTACAGGAATATTGATATCATCATCAAGATTACTAGTAGATGATGAATTTGTTATAATAGATGGCCTGTCTCTTGCTGGCTTGATATATTTGGTGGGGATTTCGGACAGGCAATTTTCAGACAAAGATTGAACTCGAATTATTGGTTCAGGCCAATCTTGAAGCTTGCTCATGATGTTGGTCTCTAGTCAATAAAAATAATATATGTGTATAATGAAACTCTATATTATTACAAGTGCCATGAAAACTATACAAAAGCCAAAATTAAAATTAAGGGTATTCAAGAAATGGAAGAGGGAGAGGTTGGAGATATAAAGATGGATATGAAGAGTGGTAGTTAAAAGGAGGAAGAGAAGAGAGCTAGACTAGTGGGGAAGTGAAATGGACATGGACATACAAAACGTGAAATTAATGTGTTTTTTTTTTTAAAAAAAAAATTGTCAATATGGGTTGTGACATGGAGTGAGGGAATACACACACAGCCATTTTAGGTCTATTTTTTTTATTAAATGAGTGATATATATTCTATAAATATTTTATATTTGGTATGATTATTTGTTGGTTTAAATAATGATGAGTTTGAATTTTTTAAAATAAAATCTTAAATATAAATTTTACATTTGAAAAAATATATGTTGAGAGAATTTTATTTTTTTTTGTGGGTCTAACTAGTTCTAACTTTAAAATAATTGAAATTTATGTAATTATTAGAAAAAAATATTTTATATTTAACTAATAATAATATAACATGTAGATATCAACGATACTAAATATAAAAATTTTATTTTGCACTTACTAAGCTATATATATTACAAATTCAATTGTTATATGTAATATTTTATTTTTTTTCTTATCTCTTGTTTGTTCATATATATGATATTATAAAATTAAATTTTTATATAATTTGAAATTTGTTGTTTTAATTTTTTTTTAATTGTATTGTTAGTATGTCATGTTTTTGTGTATTTGAATTGTACTTTGTAAGCAACCATAGTGTGAGGGCGTGTTGCAAATTTTGTGTGCTGTGGTATGTGACTTCATTTGATATTTGACAAGTTGAAAGAAACCAATCTTTTATTTTTCCATAATGAAAATTTAGCAACATATATTAATTTTAATTTAGAAAATACATGGCATGACCCATGAGGCC
>CATIWO010464106.1:0-11836 GCA_949673435.1 Macaranga tanarius
CAAGTTCCTCCTCCTACTAACCACCAATTGATCCCACCAAACTATAGCATACTCACTAAATTGGGTGACCACCAATTTTACCTTTTTCTCCTCTGAAAAGTTATGGCAATCAAAGATAAGGTCAACTCTCTTTTCCCACTCTAAATGTGCCTCCGGATCAGTTTTGCCCAAAAAGGTAGGAATCCTAAGCTTGATGCTACTCAAGTTTCTATCAACATCATCATAGTTCCCATAGCCACCAAACTCACCACCAAAGTGCCCTCTACCTCTACCAAAATTTTGGTATCTCCTAGCTCCTCTACCCATGCCTCTACTAACCCCTCCCAAGGCTGCATTAGCATAATCCTCAAAACCCTTATCAAAATTATCCTCATTTACCCCCATTTGCTGCCTATTATTTCCTTGCGCATTCACACCTACATTCGGCCGGTTTCCCATTCCTCTAGCAAGTGTAGTAATTTGCTCTAGGATGGTTTATTGATTGGTTGCCATGTCTCTTCATTGGGCTGCCATGTCTAGTTGCAACCTCTCCATTTGCTCACTCATACTCATTATACTTCATTGCACCCTCTCATTCTCATGCATTTGTGCCGCGGGTATGCCGGGATGTGGCACACGATCACTTTCATTAGTCCCACTCGACATTGCTGCAATAAAAGTTAGTATGAAAATAACAAAAATTAAGGACCTCACTTCACTCCCTCACGTGTTTACACTCGATAATGAGGATGGTCACTCGTGTTTCACACAATCAATAATGATCACACAAGGCTGAAAACTCACACTACTCAGCTTATTTTCAAGGATTCTTATATGAATCAATAACCACACACCAAGTTTATCACTATACTTACAATGCACCAAGAATTAAAATCTAAAGATCTTAGTTAAGGCAAAACGCAAGAAACAAGAAAATTCAAACAAATAGCAATGGTTCAAAAAAATTAGGAGTAAAAAACATAAGAAAACTTCAAAAGAATACAAATAACATAAAAAAAAATAATCTAGATGCAAGAAAACTCGCAAATGGATTGAAGAGACAAGAAAGATGTAATTCAGCTTGAAATAAATAATCACGTGAATAGTAACATGAACAGTGAAATAGGAATATTTTAGAAACCCTAATATGTATATCAGTAGCCACAAACTAACACATGAATTCAAACAATCAAGAACAATCAAACAAATGTAAACCTCCTTCTTGATGTTTTCAGATATCTAAAAATTTCTGATTTCTTTTCTTTTAGTTTCTTTTTCTTTTTTTGTTCTTTTCTGTTCTTTTTTTTTATTTTCTTTTCTTGTTCTTTTTTTTTAATAATCCGAATTCATAAAAAGGATCAAGAACAAAATCAAACACAATATAAATTCAAGAACACCAAATTGAGAACTGAAATAAAACTCAAAGGAAACAAACAAATAATTTAAGGAAAGGATAAATAACCTGATTTAAGAGCCAAAGCTCTGATACCAAATGTTAAGAACCTCCAATAATAGAACTAAGAACCCTAAAGATTATGAACCCGTGTATTACTAACTTGAAAATCTAAGAACAAATTAATTTCTAAAGCCCAAGAATCGCTTAGATCAGATTGTAGAGATTTATTGATCAAATAATTAGACCCTAAAGAAAACTAAGTTCTTTAAACCCTAACCCTTAACACGCCACAAGGATAGATTAATTCCTTGATAAGTGGTTTATGCATTCAACAAAAATTCAAGAATTCAAGCAAATATGCAAAGGAAACAATGATAATTTTCATTCAATTCTAATCTCCCTCAAAAACGTCCAAAGATAGTGTTTTTATAATATTCTAACACCATAAAACCCTAATAATAATAAAGGAAACTAACTACTTAGCCACCAAGCATAAGGCTTAATAGTTAATAATATAGTTCTGAACTAAACAAGAGAATTTGGCCCCTATACTAAGACCACACTAGTCTTCATGTATTTGGACTTGCAAAACATTAAACAAAGCCCATTTAGTTGTCTCTTCATATGGGTTGGACCTAACATGAGCAATTGGACTTCCTTGATTAGCCCAATCTTGCATATAGCCAATTAAGGCCTCTTGAAGCTTCTTGGACCTTGACATTATAATTGGGCCTTGTGGCATGCTTAATAGATCCTTAGCTTTATCTTTGACTTTAACTTTGGTTTCCTTACTGTCCTCTCTATCAAGCCCATCCAAGCTATCACCAATGCAAATGCCACCACCATCTTTAAGCTTGGTCATGTCCATATCAAATGTGGACATTGATGGTAAAAGTTTTCATGTTCGTAGTGGCTTGGCTATATGGCAACAAGTTCTCCAAGGTCAACAAACAATGATGCAATAATTAAAGCAACTTAATACTAGGCAACTCCACACGGAGCGTTGGCAATAGAGAATGTCTTATAAGATAGATCATCTCATCGAGCGTAGTGGATATCAAATTGATTCTCCACCACCATCTTAACAACAAGATTGAGGGAGCATTTCTTAACCCTTTTTCTCTATACTTATATTTCTATTGTTTGTCTTTTGTGTGTTTGTATAATCACATTGAGGGTAATGTGTTATTTTAAGTGTAGGGGAGGGGTTATTTTAGGTTGTTTTATATTTTTTATGTGTTTATTTTATTTTATGTTTTATGTTTTTATTTTGCATTTTAAATTTTCTATGCTATTCTCCATCATTTCAAATAAAATTTTAATATTATTTTTATACTCCTTTTTTTTTATTTGGATTGATTTTGCTCTAATTTGGTTCATTAAGGCATTAAGTCTTAGAAACATCTAAAATTTGATTGATTTTCTACTTCCCTTGCCTTATTTGTTAGGAATTGGGACAAGGTAGTGTAGGTTTGATGGTAACTTTTATCTTGTTTTATTGCTTTTGAAATCTTTAATCAATTTAATTAATTAATTAATTTGGACTAATGAATTAAACTTAGGTTTGAGGGAAATGAAGTATGTTTATTAAAAGAGGAAACTATAGCCATAATATGCACATGTAATTGATCAATAAGGGATGAGGATTTTGCAATGGAAAAAAATAAAAAAATTATAAAAAAAATAAGAAAAGGAAAAGAAAGAGAAATTGCCATTTATGTTTATGTCTCATTCCTCTAGCCTAATATGGCTATGAATAGTGCTATTAGCCACTTAATAATGTTATGGATTCCAAGTAAGTCATGTGCATTTGTATGTGCTCCTCATTTGCTTTCATTTAAAAATAATTTCTAATAAGATCTCAAGTAAGGTTTTATTATCCAAATTTGCCTTGAGATTGATTGCAATAGTGCGTGTGCTTTTCTTTTGTCCTCTATGATTTAGTAGTTTTCCTTAGACTTCAGTTTAATTAATAAATTTGAATTAAATTTGACTTGCATTTTTTTATTTCATTTGTAATAACGCTTGGTAGGGGTTACTTTATTTTTTATATTATTATTGTCCTTGTTCTAGGCTTTTGTGGAGTTGATTTTCAATCTCTTTTTCTTTATTTTTTTTATTTAATGTGGCAATGACCTTTATTAGTGCTTAATCATTTTGAATTGAGAGGAGTAATCTATTGATCATTTTATTTAACCTTCATTTATGATCTTTGAATTTTGCTTGAGGGCAAGAAAAGTCTAAGTGTGTAGGAGTTTAATGTGCTGTAATTAGCATAGAAATATTAGGGTGTTTCATGCATAATTAGATTGCATTTAGTTCACATTTTAGCCTAATCTTAATGCATTTCATATATAATAATAAATGTCTTTTGATCTTAATTGTTTCTTGATAAATTCATATGAATTTGAGTGATTTATTAGAGTTTTAAAGTTTGTTTGCAGTTAAGGGAAGTTATATAAGCATATCAAGCATTCAATGTGACGCCCAAAAATACAACTAAACATGTGGCCATATACAAACATGCACATGTGGCATAATCAAGAATTTCACATACAATATAAAAACAATCATTACACATAATGCTTGTCTAGTGTTATATAAAAATACTCAACATAAAGATACAATATACATACTATGCCTAAAATATGTTGTGCATGAGGAAGGTCGGGTACACCACTCGCTTCAGCCCACTTAAAAATTCAGACACGGGCTTGAGTATTTTCTGACGACCTTATGCTGCCTTTGAACATTTTTTGACCACTTGAATTTTATCTATAGTTTCTTGAACCAAATCCAGACCTTCAAGTTGCATCAAGCCTTAAACATCCCAACATACTGGGCTTCTACACTTTCTCCCATACAAGGCTTCATAAGGCGCCATCCCGATGCTAGAATGATATCCGTTGTTGTAGGCAAATTCTAACAATGGTAAGTGATCGTCCCAATTGCCTTTAAACTCTAAGGTACAAGCTCTCAACATATCTTCAAGTGTTTGGATGGTCCTTTCTGACTAACCATCTATTTGTGGATGAAAAGCAGTAGAAAAGTGCAACTTTGTCCCCAAAGCTTTTTTCAAACTCTCCCAAAAATGGGAAGTGAATCTCGGATCCCTGTCAGATACAATGGATAAAGGAATTCCATGTAGCCTCACAATCTCTGCAATGTACAAAGAAGCTAGCTTGTCTAAGGAATCACTTGTTTGTATTGGCAAGAAATGAGCTGACTTGGTCAACCGATCAACTATCACCCATAAAGCATCATGCTTTTGAAAAGTCCTAGGTAGTCCAATCATAAAATCTATAGTAATCTTTTCCCATTTCCACTCCAGTATTACTAAAGGATGTAGCTTCTCTGCCGGAGCTTAGTGTTCGGCCTTTACTTGTTGACAAGTCAAGCATCTTGCGACATACTTGGCTATATCTCTTTTCATCGCTGGCCACCAATAAAATAGCTTCAAATCTTGATACAACTTCGTACTACCGAGATACATCGCATATGGAGTGGTATGTGCTTTATTCATTATTTGCTTCCTTAATTTACCGATATCCGGAACACACATATGTTTTTTAATCATCAATATACCATCCTTCCTCAAGGTAAATTACGTATTGAGTCCTGCTTCTACCTTATCCTTTATCTTCTTCAAGTAAGCATCTTCTATTTGAACATCCCATATTTGATCCTCCAATGTTGGTTTGATTTGTAATGCCGCCAATAAGTGGTCTACTTCAACATCAATTAAAACATTCATTGCCCATAGAGCCACTAAATTACCCACATCATGACAAACCAATTCGGCCATGCACTCTTTAGTCTTTCGGCTCAAAGCATCCGCCACTACATTCGCCTTTCCCGGATGATATTCAATGGTGCAATCATAATCCTTCAACAATTCCATCCATCTCCATTGCCTCAAGTTTAATTCCTTTTGAATAGGAATATACTTCAAACTTTTATGGTCAGTGAAGATAGAAAAAGTCTCTCCATACAAATAATGCCTCCAAGTCTTCAAGGCATGGACAATGGCGGCTAACTCCGAATCATGTGTTGGGTAGTTCATCTCATGAGGCCACAATTGTCTAGACGCATAAGCTATTACTCTTTCATTTTATATAAGCACATAACCTAATCCCTGTCCTGAAGCATCGGTGTACACCACAAAACCTCCATCTCCGGTTGGTAATGCTAAAACAGGAGCAGTGGTGAGAGTTTTCTTTAATCTCTCAAAACTCTATTGACATGATTCATTCTAGTGATAAAAAGTATTTTTCTTCAAAAAAGTCATTAATGGTTTAGCAATAACAGAAAAATCCTTTACAAACCTTCTATAATAACCGACTAAACCCAAGAAGCTTCGAATCTCGGTCACACTTCTAGGTGCTTCCCACTCCAAGATAGCCTTAATCATTGACGGGTCTGGCTGCACTCCTTCTTTAGACACAATGTGGCTAAGGAATGTTATTTCCTCCATCCAAAATTCACACTTGCTGAACTTTGCATACAACTGCTTCTCTCGAAGTATTTGCAAAACTACTCGGAGATGCTTCTCATGCTCCTCCCAACTTGATGAATAGATAAGTATATCACCTATGAAGACAATAATAAATCGATCTAAATAAGGTTAGAAAGTCTTGTTCATCAAAGACATAAAAGCCACCGGTGCATTGGTTAACCTGAATGGCATAACCAAAAACTCAAAGTGCCCATATCGGGTTCTAAATGCTATCTTTGGAATAGAACCTTCCGCTACTCAGAGTTTCCAATAACCGAATCTCAAATCAATATTTAAAAATACTGAAGCATCCTTCAACTGATCAAACAAGTCATCAATTTTAGGCAACAGATATTTGTTCTTCACTGTGATCCTATTCAGTTGCCTGTAGTCGATACACAATCTCATGCTTCCATTTTTCTTTTTTACAAACAACACTGATGCTCCCTACGGTGATATACTTGGCCTCACAAACCCTTTTTCTAGTAGTTCCTCTAATTGCTTCTTCAATTCTTTGAACTCTAGTGGTGCCATCCGGTAAGGTGCAATTAATATTGGTGCAGTTCCCAGTATAGTTTCAATCTCAAAATCCACTTCTCAATGTGGTGGCAAACCTGGTAATTCATTTAGAAATACATCTAAAAAATCTCTAACAATTGGTATCTCCGTCATTCCCAGACTAACCTTTGTCGTATCAATGATGCTAGCCGAATATGCTTCACACCTATCTCTAATCAATTGAAAAGCTACGATAGCTGAAATAAGACAAGTAGGAATGGTCTTTCTCTCTCCCACTAACACTATTTTTCTTTGTTTCGGAATCTCTGTCACCACTTCCTTTGTATGGCAATTTACAATAGCATGGTATCTAGACAACCAATCCATCCCTAAAATTACATTAAACTCTTCTAACTTGATGACTACTAAATGCGCATGCAAAGTCATATTATCAATTACTATAGGGCATGAACTAACTACCCTATTCACAACTACTACACCCCCAGACGGAATAGATACACATATGTCATGCTCTAAGGATTCAATAGTACTATGAACTCTTAATGCAAATTCATCTGATATAAAAGAGCATGTCGATCCTGGATTTATTAACACAAAAGCATTAAGTCCAATAATAGAATAGGTACCCGTCACTACATATGGTGCATTATGAGCTTCTTATCGGCTTATAGCATACACTCTTGCTTGACTCGGGGTTTGGCCAATAGACTCGGTCGGTGTTGAAGTGCTCAATCCACTTCCTTTTCCACGACCTCTACCTCTACTAACTTATGGAAAGTTTTCTCCAGCACTACTTTGGATTGTCATTTAGGATCCTCCAGCACCTATCCTTAATGGGCATTCCCTTATGAAGTGACTCGGTTGGTTGCAATGGTAGCATACATTAGGTATAGAACCCCAACATTCCTTGGAATGAAATCTTCCACACTTGTTGCACATTGGAGTCGACATGCCACTTGTGGATCTACTTCTAGCAACATTCCTCCAAGTATCTACCCTTCCACTTCCTCTAGTGCATGTGCTCCCTATTGATTGGCTAGGTCTAAATGACCCACGTCCTTTAAAACTTCCCCTTTGAAACCCAGTACCCCAAAAAGATGATCCACTGCTGGTTCTTACTGAAGTGGTAAATGCACTAGTAGCTCTCTTTCTCTTAGCTTCTAATGTGTTTCTCTCCACTATTGTTTCTTCAGCTCTAAGTGTTGTCTCCAGTAAATCCCTGTAGGTAGGTGGTTTAATAGCTATCCATTCTCGGATTTCAAGACTCAACCCTCTTTCAAACTTGTGTCTTTTTAGCTCATCAGTTACTACTTCTTCCGGTACATATTTTGAAAGTCTGACAAACTGAACTTCATATTTAGCAACTGATAAATCATCTTGCTTCAGATTGAAAAAATCCAATTTCTTTCTAGCTTTATAGACAATCGGCATGTTTTTATTTGTGAACTCCTTCAAGAAATCAGCCCAAGTTAATGTCTCCGGCACACTTCTACTTTCAAGCACCGTCTCCCACTAATCTAACACATCTTGCTCAAATAAAGATGCTGTGTAGCTCACTTTCTTCTCAGTCGTACATTCAATTTGATTCAACACCCTCTCCATATTTCTTAACCATTCTTCTGCCACCATTGGATCTGTGGTTCCCATAAAAACTTTTGCACCCTACTTTCTGATCTTTTCATAATGATCATATATCGTACTATCTGCTGGTTTTTGGGTTGCCTCCTTCATAATCTGAACAAATTCCAGCATGAATGTAAGATATGCAGCTTGTGTAGGAGGGGGTTGAGGTTGTACTTATGTAGGTGCACTAATAGAATGCCTTGGTAATTGACCATGTACTAACTCAGATGACTCTTCTGGGCCAATATGCGGAGCTGGTGTTCCTTCCATCCTGACATATGCAACACACTATCACTATTGGGAACCTAAGACTTATGCATGAAATGTTATGCCATGAATGCATCAAGTAATCCTGTCCCAAGGGAATCTAATTCCCGCTCTGATACCACTAAATGTGACGCCCAAAAACACAACTAAACAGGTGGCCATATACAAATATGCATACATGGCATAATCAAGAATTTTACATACAATATAAAAATAACCATACAATTAGCATAACAAATTCTTTCAAGAAGCAAAGTACTTCATATAAATACCAAAGCTAGTATGTACATACATGTTCCGCATTACACATAACGCTTGTCTAGTATTACACAAAAATACTAAACATAAAGATATAATATATATACTATGCCTAAAATATGTTATGCAGGAGGAAGTTTGGGTACACCACTCACTTCGGCCTACCTAAAAACTCAGACGCAAGCTTCAAGCACTTTTTGTCTAATCAAGAATCAAGTCTTGAAAATATTCAATAGCAAAGGGGTGAGCTTGCAACTCAATAAGTAACTACAAATACAGTTGCACACATATACCCATAACATAAGAGTTGATTAAATAAAGCATATAAACCCACATATAAGACACATTCTCATGATCATGATATAGTCTTTCAATCTTATACCAAGTCTATAAACAATCGTCTTAAAGTTACATTACCATTGGCACTACATCAAGTGCAAACGGGAGTCCAAATGAAGAAGGAGCAAGTGAGCAATAAAATATTAAGCTCAATTAGAGAATCTTAAAGATAGATTCAATTCCAACTAAAAACATAAAAGATGTAGAGGACTCTTTAAAGTTTTTCTAGTATCAAACCACACTCCATTTAGAGTTTTGTAGCTTGAGTTATAGTCAAAATATGAAGACAAAAGTGTGCAGGCTGGGCTCCTCACGGGCGGTTGCTCACTGTTGCGACCAGACCGTGAGCAGCCACCTGAAGCATCCATTTATTGTGAAAAAAATGCCTAGGGTGCTTATGGGTGTGCCCTCACGGTCACGACCTGACCGTGAGCAGCCCCAGCTTGCCCAAACCTCCCCTTTTGCCATTCAAATGCACACCAAACCATTCCATACTTAACTATAACTCAAAACATACCTAAAAACAAACACACTAAACATCACCATTTCATTCATCAACATATAATTCACATTCATTCACAAGATTTAAACATCCATATACATCATTTCATAACTAAAACAACACAATTCATATATTGAACCTTATTCAAATGCATAATTTCACAGTATGCATGTTTCAATGCAATGCAAGAGTTAGTATCCGGATAGACCTTTCCTCACATATAACCTCACACTTAGCCTCATGGCTACATTCCTCACACTTTCAATATCATTTAAATGGCCATTAAGTGATACTATCCACCCGGCTCAGTCTCACTTCTCACATGGGTAGCTATACGCCCGGCTTAGCTTGCCCATCACATAAAATCAGTGGGGACTATCCGCCCGGCTCAGTCCCACTATCACACATTATCATAATTCCTCACATATTTCACCTTCAAGTGAAATATATCTCAAACAAAATAACACAATACATTTCCATGCAATTGCATTTCAATAATGCTAATATAACCACTACTCACCAGCATTCCATCCATACTCATACTCATAGTATTCCATAAACACAAGTATAATATTAGCATTCCATATACATATATCAACATTTGATAACATCCTCATCACATTCTCAATTTATAAAATGGTGGAAATTCATTTCCCATCATATTCATCAATCCATTTATACATTCAATTCCATTAAAGGAATACACAAGAATTCACATAAGAAATTAGCATATGTCCACAACATGTATTCACAGTCACTTACCTCCAAATGCTTCCACTTTAAAAAGAGTCTTTCTTTTAATGATGAGTGCTTTCCTTTCCTTTTTCAATCCCTACACAATTTCATATACTAATTCAATAAGCATACATTGAATTCCACCCTAACCTCACTAAAGTGCATAAATCATGCACAAAGTTCAACAAGACCTAGACATACACACATAAGTCCAATAACCCTAAAATTACTACCACAACTAAGGCTATGAGTCTATAACAAATTCCAATTGAAATCATTTAATTTGGACATGTGAGGAATTAATTATGGATTTTACAATCCATCCGGCCAAAACAGGGGACTCACAGAAGCAAGAAAATGTCTGGCCCTATTGACCCCTTAAAACGATAGAATCAGCTCAAATCTAAAGCATAGAAAATGTAAAAGACTTATTGAAGTTTCCAAAGAGTCCAACCTTACACCAATCAGAGTTATAAAACTCAAGATATGGCACTAACAAGGAGACTAAAAAACAGAGGGGCAGAGCACAAAAATCACAACATTCACAACTCAACCAATTCAATTAAAAACATAAATAAAGCTTACTAAACAAGCTCCAAAAGATAATAGACTTCCTAAAGCCTCCCAATTGATAGCCAAAGTAAGATCAAAAGCTCTCCAAAAGCTTACAAGAAACCACTCTTCTTCTCCTCACCAAAATCTCTACAATTCTCTACCTACAAATACAAACACAATATAATATACACATAATAAATTAACCAATCAAAAACTAACAATTTCCACCCTTAAAGTCTTATTTAATAATTACTTACTAATACATAAGAACCACACAATAATAACAATAATAAAAATTATAAAAATACTAGATAATTATAACCAAAATCTCTACTTAGCCCCCCTTAATGAAATGGGCATATTATACTATGCCCCAAAACTTCCCCATTATGATAATTTACTCCTAATTATCTTTGAAATTTTAATCCCTCTCTACCAACAACACATTCTCACAATTAGACATATATCACACTAGGACTCTATATGTCATGTATACATAATGCATGAATACTGCATTAAAAATGTAGGTGTTACAATCAAGGTCAAAAGAATGGAGGACGCAAGCTTTCAAGTGTATTCTGCTTGTCATGAGTCATGATAGTATGTCACTGTCATGAGTTGGCACTCCTAGGCTGATAGTAACGAGTTGTAATAGTGTGACACTGTCACTACTTAAAGAGACACGACTATTCAGACCATATCTTAGTCTTTCAGCCATAATTTTATTAGTGATGTGCTCTAGGCTAATTGTACTTTGGCCATATTGTGACTTTGTTTATTTTGCATCATTATAATAAAAAGACATTTTACACTACTAGAAAACAGGATTTTACCGACGGATTTCGTCATTACTGACGGATTGCCGACGGATTCTAGTCCATCGGCAAAATTCTCGTCGCTAATTTTTACTGACGGATTTTGAAAATCCGTCGGTAAATTAGCGACGGAATTTCCGACGGATTGGATTCCGTCGGTAATTTTGGCCTTTTTTTAAAAAAATAATAGTTGTATATACAACTAATTAGCAACGGAAACGATTCCGTCGGTAATTGTACTTTTATTAATTTATTAAATTTTTGAATTTAACCTCTTGAAAATTATTAAATTTTTATATTATTGCACCTGTTGAAAATTATTAAACTTTTATATTATTGCACATGTTGAAAAT
>CATIWO010464131.1:0-16121 GCA_949673435.1 Macaranga tanarius
ATGAGTTATATAATAAGATTATATGCAAAATTCCATAGTTTTTAGATTAAACTACATAGTTTTGAAATTGTTTATAACTTAGTAGTTAATTGATACTTAGTATTATATGTTAATGCAAGTATTAGTTTACAAAAACTATTCCCTAAGTATTTTAGCTATAATTGATACTCAATAATTAGTAATTTTATAGTAATCATAGTGGTTAATTGATACTTACTATTTCTTATTTAGTAATCTTATACTTAATTATTTATGTTATATGTTGAAACTACGTAGTTTTGATATGAAACTACGTAGTTTTGATATGAAACTACGTAGTTTTGCAATGATATTAATTAATATTAAAGTATAATTTGTAATTTAAGTTTTTTATTTTACTTAATATTAGATTAGTAGTGCACAATATATAATTAATATAAATTATAATTATTATTAATAATAATGTGAATGCATACATATATATTTAAACTTAGTAGTAGTATTATATATACTAATTATTAAAACTATGCACATAATTTCATTATGTTTTGATAATATTAAATTATCTAGATTATCAAATTTGATGGTATTAAATTATCAATAATAATTTACACCAAATTTATGTAAGTTCTTAATATTGATATTAGTGCATGCTAAATCATATAACTTTAATATTTTATTGTGTTTGTTTACTTAATATTAAATTAAATATTGTATAATATATACTTAGTATTTAAATTATTCTTAATTAATAATTAGTATTAGTACTTAATATGAATGCTAATTTATATTATAACGTTTATTAATAATACTATTAGTCTATTTCTATTGATAATACTATTATTAACAATATTGTTTGTGCCAAAATATAAATTTTCTAGCCCATTGTTAAAATTAAGGCCAAGTAAGCCCAATAATGAAGCTCAGCTCATGTAATGTTACTTGGAGAAAAGAAATTGAGGAGCTGCTTCTAGAGGTAATCAGAAGCACTATGTGCTTGAGGAAATTTAATGCTTGAGGAAATTCAAAGAGCAGGTTACACGAGCAGGCTTGAGGGAATTAAAGCTAAAGAACGTGAAGATACTAGAAGATGATGGAGAAATCAAGCATTGAAGACTTGGTGAAGAATTCAATTATTGGCTTAGCAAGAAAGGAAGAAAATTCCAGAAGGGGCTAGAGGTAGCTGGAGGAAATGCAAGGGATACAGAAGTTATAGAATTTATGAGAGAAATTATTGAAGAATTAAAGGAACTCAACTTCTACAACAAGGTGAAAAATTATGAGACTACGCTTCTGCACCAAGTACCTGAGCTATAAAAGAGAAGCAACACACAACCAATCCAACGAACAACACAATCAATCCAATCAACATCAATAACAATCAATCAGCAAATCAATATTCAAATCTAAATTTTATCATTTCCTTTAGCTTATAGCATTTTTACGCTTTCATTACAGAAAAGTTTGTATTACTGCTATCTTAATACAATTTCAAATTTCCTTAAGCTTATTGTCATTCCTTTTATCATTACCTTCAGCAGAATTTCAATTTCCTTAAAGCATATTTCCATTACCTCCAGTATAATTTTAATTTGCTCAAAGTGTACTTTCATTATCTCAAGCCTGTTTTTAATTTTCTCAAAGTGCACTGTTATTACCTCAAGCCTATTTCCAATTACCTCAAGCATACTTTCAATTACCCTCAGCATTACCCCTAGCTTATTTTCAATTACCTCAAGCACACTTTCATTACCTCTAGCAAATTATCATTACCTCCAGTAGTCAATTTATCCATTATAATCAAACACAAATATTTTCATCCCTTGGAACTCAAACAAATTGTGGTAAAAGCGTTTGAAAATCCACATTGTCTGAAAGAAGTCAGAAAACATCAATTCGGGAAATTAATCTTCTCTGGCACGCTCAAACATTTGATTGTCAAAAATTTGCTCCAACATATTCATTTGTTTTGTAATATTATACTATTTACTCCTTCTGTCAGATTTTTCAGTTATCAAAATAACTTTTAGTATTGAAAGTAATTACTATTTACTTCCTCTATTTGATTTTGTTATTCTATTTGTCCCTTAACATTAAAAGTTATATTTTTCATTATGATACTAATTTTTATCAATTTTTATATTAAAATTATTATTAGATTAATTAAAATTATGATTATACTATTTAATAAAATAAAAAATGCATAATTTTAACTTTACTTTACTCAAAATTTTAATTAATTTATTATTTTTAATTTTAAATATCTATATTTAAATATTATCTTGAAATATTTAAATTGCATAAAAAATTTAAACAGTATTTAAATACTTTTTTACTTCAAAAAATAAAAATTCATTTTTTATTTAAATTGTTAGTTTAAACTATTAGGTTTATTAATTGAAATTTTTTTATTGAATATTATTTTAACTATTTATACTTATTTAACAATAATTTTAACAAAAATTTTAATAAAAAAAGTAAAAAACATAATAGTACAAAAAAATAAAAATATGTTTTTTAAATTTGAAGGGATAAATGGTATAATATGATAAACTAAAGCAGATAAATAATAATTATTTTTAATTAATATATATTCCATTGAAGAATACAATTGTCATTTCATATCAATGAATGGTAATTTTAATAAAAATATTGATAAAAAATAGTATAATATTAAAAAAAATGAACAAATATATTTTTTAAATTTAAGGTACGGAGTAGTATAATATAGTAAAATAGATACGTAAATCATAAATTAATCCAAAAATTTATAAAGTGTTTCTTACCCATTGTATTGCGTTTAATCGTACCTCTTCCATACCCATCCATCATAACGTGAAATAATCTGACGGCCATCGTTATCCCACGCAATAACAACAACAACAGCAACAAGTTGGATTCCAATGCAGCTTCGGAACACACAAATAAACAATTAATTTAACGTTATAGATTAAATTAATAAACATTAACATTAACTTAAAAAAAATAAAGTTCCTACGTGGCAAGCAATTAGGCAAATATAAAAAGAAGGTCCTCATCTTCCAGAAACTTCCAGCAAACTCTTGGCGTGAGAGAGGAACAATCCAGAGACGCGGTCCTGATCAGGCCACGTGTACACCTCACTACGTGGCATCCCTCGTGGCATATACCACATCCCTGTAAATGATACGCATTATATTTAATTGTTTTACTTCTTTACCAGTAGTTTCTTCTTCTTTCTTCTGCTAATTGTAATTTGCATTCTCCTAATTACATTGCCGTTTTTGGTGTTTTTGGTTGTCGTTTTCATGGCGGTTACCGGGAACGGAAAAAAGAAGGAGGAGGAGGATGTGAAAACGGTGGAGGTGGAGAAGGAGAGTCGTAAAACGACGGCGGTTTATATGTGTGGTTATCTTCCGGGAATATCACCGGAAAAATCTCCGATACTATCTCCGGTTGAAGTACCGATTAAAGGTGGTGGTGGTCTTGATTCGTGGAAAGATGTTTGCGGTGGTGGTTGTGGATTTGCAATGGCCATTTCAGGTCCATTTTTCTGAAAATTATGTGTTTTCTTGAATTTTGAAAGCAGCTAGCTCTTAAAGGTTCAGATTTAATGTGTTTGTGTTTGTGTTTGTTGAATAATGTTATATTACATAGATGATGCGGTGTTTTGTTAGTTTTAGATCTGTAAGGTGTTTGATATGTTTTATGCTTAATTTAGTGATAAAAGAATTTGATTGATGTAAAAAAAAAAAAAAAATTGTAGGATGTGGGAAGCTGATAACATGGGGTTCAACAGATGAAGAAGGTCAAAGCTATTTGACATCAGGGAAGCATGGGGTAATGCACTGATCTTCTGATTAATTAAAATAAGCTTTAACTGCAAAATTTTTTGTCTTTGAAGTGATTTTGCATCTGCCTTTCTGCTTTTATCAAGGAAATTCCAGAGCCTTTTCCTCTTCCTTGTGAAGCTTCTGTAGTCAAGGCAGCTGCTGGCTGGGCACATTGTGCTTCAGTTACAGGTACTCTCTTTAATTAATTGCATGAAAAGGTTCAATCTTTTGTGTTTACATGTGGTTTAGGTGTCGAGCTGTAAAATTGATGGCTGTCTTTGGTGTTGAGGGAGTAGTTAAGTATATTCTAGAACTCATTTTGTCAGCAATTGTTAATTGCTTTGTATATAGATATGATACAAAACGCTGTTAATTGTTATTAACATCTTCTCTTCATTGATTCATATGCAGAGACAGGGGATGTGTACACATGGGGATGGAAAGAATGTGTTCCATCTGTAAAAATCATTCAAGATTCAGCAGCTGGGGGAAGCTTCCAAAAGGATAATGCTGGAAAACAAAATGCATTACAGACCGAGCTAGGTATTTTCTGCTGAAGCCTTTCGCATTTATAATTAAAACATAGAAGCATCGTCCATTTTTTATGCTCCAAACTAATATTGTGAATCTTAAAACTCAGGGAGTCCAAGGTCCCAAGGATCAAGTTTGAATGGTGGGACAATTTCTAATTCTGACAGCAAAAAGATTGGAGATGAAATTGTAAAGAAGAGAAGAGTATCACCCGCTAAAGAAGATTTAGAAAGTTCTCCCTCAGGAGATGAATTTTTTGCAGTGTCACCTTCAGTTATAACTTTGGGCCCCGGAGTGAGGATCACTAATGTTGCTGCTGGTGGTCGACACACTTTAGCACTGTCAGGTAAATTAACTGCTTCTTGGGTGTCTACAGCATGCACACTTGCACATCTCAGGTGCAGTCTCCTCTTTGTGGTTACGCTACATAGTTTTGTAGGTTTTATGAAGTACGAAGTAGGTTGTATGAAGTACGAAGATATGGAAGATTTTTGATGTAAAGCAAGACACCTGATGCATCATGTTTTAACCGAAGTTTCAGATTTGGGACAGGTATGGGGTTGGGGCTATGGAGGTGAAGGGCAGCTAGGTCTGGGATCCCGGATAAAAATGGTGTCTTCTCCTCATCTCATACCTTGCATTGATGCATCTGCTTCTGGGAAAGACCAGTCCTTGAAAGCACATCAAGGAAGCTTGAATCCATCGGCACAAGCATCTACGTTCCCTGGAAGTTATGTGAAGGAGATTGCTTGTGGAGGCCGGCATAGTGCAATATTGACAGGTCAGCATTTGATGCCTTGTGTTTTAGTCATTATGTCACTGGAACAATTTTGAGCTGTTCCTTGCAATATTGTATTATTTTGGCCATCTATGTTTAAGAACTTTCCAGCTCTCAGTTTCCTGTGTAGTCCCCTTCAGTTGCTTTTCTTTGTAAGTTAATGTACATAGTATGTTGTTGAAATTTTTGATTTACTTTATTGAACCTGGTTTGCAAATTGCAGCCTTTTATTAATTAGTAATATCCTGATATGCTATGTTCCTTCATCACTTGTGCTTATTGCAGATACTGGAGCACTACTTACATTTGGATGGGGACTCCATGGACAAGTGAGTTATCTGATTGCTGAGAGAACTTGCTTCTGTTGATTGGTGCCTTTATTTCTTGTGCATCATAATGGCTTTTATATCTTTTGACTGTGTTATCTAAATTTCATAGAGACAATTAGTATAAAGTAGTAATCTTCCATGGTATTCTTGCGATCCAGTGTGGACAAGGAACTACAAATGATCAGCTGAGACCTATTTGTGTACCTTCTTTATCGGGAATTGAAGTAAGAAGTATTGCTGCTGGACTGTGGCATACTGTGTGCATCACTACCAATGGTCGTGTATATACCTTTGGTGGCAATCAATTTGGACAACTAGGAACTGGCACTGACCAGTCTGAGGTACATCAAATAACTTACGGTGCTGTTAGAGCCTTCTAAGCAGTTTTCTTTCTGTCATATGACATAGAAACTACACTCGTTATTGGTTGCCTGTACAGCTTTTGTGTTGATTGGCTAGGTTCAGATTACATAAACTACTTTTCTCTTTCTCTTTATGCTTACTTAACAAACTGTCCAGTGTGTTTTCCTCATTGGCCAGTATTTCAAGGACAGAATATGTCATTCACAATTAAATTTGCATGTCTAGGATTCCTTGTTATCAGTACATATTGTTTCTCAGACATGTTGAATAATGATCGGTGTTTTGGGTTGGTTTTTGGAAATACTTAAAAGGTTTTATTTCAACATCAATTTCAGACTCGGCCAAAGCAGCTGGGTGTGACAAGTTTGGGAAGTAAGCATGCGAAAATTGTTTCTTGTGGAGCTCGACATAGTGCTGTTTTGACAGGTAGAACTTGAAAATATTGTAATTTTCCGTTATGGACCCATTTTCTTTTTTAAATTTCTACAGTTCTCTAGGCCCAACAAGAGATTGAATTTATAATGGAAAATTTCTGTCATCTAATAATTTGGAAATTTTAGAATAATAGGCTTGCATATAAATTGTAGGCATATATCCAATGACATTGTCCTGCTTACGTATGTAGCATTAGAGTTATGTGTGTTAAACCAGAAAATTTTCCAAAGAAATCTTGGATGAGCAAAATGTGCAACTTGAATCCATAGAGATCAATATAATCTTCACTCTGTCAATAATAGCGGCAATAACACTGCCCATTATTGGTTCAAGGCCATGGATTTTCTTTCTCTGAGATTTTAGTCACTTAAAAAACCTTACCTTATGGATTGAATACTATCCTAGCAAAAAAAATTCAGTTGACCAATAAAAATTAGCTTATTCAAAAATCTCAGTTGATTAATAAAAATTAGCTTATTTAAAAATTTCAGTTGATTTTTTATTTAGTTCTCACTTCAGTTTTGCTCTTTGATTGTGAATGTAGAGGATGGCCAAGTATATAGCTGGGGTTGGAACAAGTATGGTCAGGTATGATCCTCAAACACTTATGATCGGACTTGGTACGGTTTTAGTATTTAAAAGTAACAAATATTTATCAAAATTTGGAATGCAGCTTGGCCTGGGCGATTCAATTGACCGCAACATTCCTTCCCAAGTTCCTATTGAAGGTTGTCTACCTAAAAATGTCGCATGCGGTTGGTGGCACACGCTGCTGCTAGCTGAGTCACCCCTTTGAGTCCTTTTACCATTGATGATTTAAAAAGAGGTGAAGTTTCGGCAGGATACCGATCTCTTTTTTCACCTTTTCACCTTTTCACCTGACTGGTTGACGCAAAACGTCTTGGTCGTATACACATATATAATACTAGCATGCAAGCATGTTCACATTTTGTTTTGTTTTTGGTTTTTTTGTTTTGTTTTGTTTTTTTTTTTTTTTTTTTTTTATCATCTTCTTAGAGCTAATTGCTGACAGTCCATTGCAAGAAAAATGACTCAAAAGTTTTACACAAACAATCCTTGTAATGATACATTAGTGTCTTTCAGTTTCAGCTTGTGACTACAATGTCGCACATGAAATGAAACAAGAGAATATTGACAGATTTGATTTCCTCAAGAACCCATCAAATCTTGCTCGAGATGGAATTTCTTTTGCGCTGAAGAAGCTGCATCAGAGGCCAGAAAATATCAAGTCTATGGAATCCCGCAGAAGCCTGCCAAAAATACGACAAACATGCAGATATTTGTTAACAATCATTGCAGTTAATAGCCAATTACCATAGACATTATCAAGATAAACCATCAAGGGTACATTACCTCTACAACAAATCGAGCCCAAGTGTTGTTTGATCGGCTTTCCAGGACACCCTTCAAAATGGTAAACTCCAAGCCACGGATGACCTGGGCAATCTCCAAGAAGAGACCATGCTCATTACAAAGCATCTGCAATGGATGTAGTCTAGTTATTTTGGGTAGAATAATTTGAAAAGCCATAGCACTCAGATGTCCTAGTATAATACTAAGAAAATAGGACAGACCTCTATAAGCATTTGTCCGGGGTAAGGAAGATCTTCCACAGCTATGGGGCATAATTGGAATTGATTTCCAAGTTCAAATGCCCAACTAGTTCCATTTTGGTAAGTTTCCTTGGTTTCGGAGGACCTAAAATTCTTGCAACCAGCAACCTGTGAAGCATTTAGGTTTCAATGTGTGAAGCATTTGGGTTTCAATCGCAAAGTAGCCTCTAACATAGAAATTCTAATCGTTCTATTAATTCCGGCATTTTCATCTGTTGAGTCAAATTTCTCCCCGATGTACAAGAGTTTCATTTGAATTTTGACCAATACAGGAATATCATTGAACGCCATCTATTATTCCCAATGCTGGTCCACACAAGAATCATAATTCACACTCGTGAAAATCATTTTGAAGAAAAGGAATCATATTTTTGCTGATCAGCTGTGAACTGGAAAATCAATTGGAAAAATTAAATCGACAGTGTAAAATCCAAATTTTGTGTCAACTTGTACAGGTTCCCCTTAATGGCAACCATAAATTTATCAGCAGTGGTCACTCAACCACAACTTGTCCTTTTTCCTTATTGAGTTTCTAAAACCTTTTTTTCCCTTGGTTTTGCTTTCTAACTAAGATAAATATATTTCCTGATTGTCTTGTGCAACATCATGATGCAAAGAAAATTTTTCCTCAATGCAAAATATATAGAGCCCTAAAGTGTGATAATTAGACTTTACATACCTCCTGATGCACACATTGGTTCAATTTCTCAGCCTGGTCAGTTACGCTTCTTAAATACATCATGTGCTTTATGGTTCGATCTAAGAGACCATCAATGCTACCCTGGATTTTTCACACAATACAAAAATTCGTTTAGAGAAGAGTGGAAAAAGTGTACCAACAAGAACATGTTAGGACTGCAATAGTTAAAAATTCATAGGAAGCAGTCACCTTTGCACCATTTGGAACCAGTTCCCTCAACTCCTTCACTCGATCTTGGATCAGTTGTCTATCCCTTGGTCGCGGCCTTTGGTTATCACCAGGTCTAACCCTTCTTCTGTTGGTATTTAACGTCCTATGTCCCTTCCTAAGCTCTGTAATATCAGATTCTTTTTCCTTGTGTTCTTTGCTAGAAACTGCAGTCATCATGCTCCTCAAAGTATCTGATGTACTGTCTGCATTTTTGTTCTCAGTAATACAAGCAGATGTAAGCTGGCTCTGTGGCATTGAATCATTCCTCACCAAGGCAGTTGCCTTGTATTGTTTTTGCAGTTTAGGGGAAGGACTTCCGTATCCTGAAAAACTAGTGGACGAGTTAAAACTATTGAATCTGTTAGTAATAACATCCTCTGCACTACTACACGCATTGGCAACCACAGCTTCCAAAAGGTAGCCAGCATCACCTCCTGTAGCAAACCAGGATGATTCAGTTCCTTCACTAGGATCTTTACTCAAGGGCAAACTTGATCTGCCGCTAATATTGTCAACCATGAAAGACGAGTCCCACAACTTTCCATTTGTCTGTTTATTAAAGTCTTGTTCAAGCACTTTATGCAACTCGCTATCCTTGGGAAATCTAAGAAAACTTCTTACAGTTTTGTCATCCATGTCAATAGCATACTTGTCTCTACATGATTTCCCTCCCATATTACTTGCAGAATGAAAATCCATTATTCCATCAAAGGATTCTCCAAGAACTTTCATGTTGTAATCATTACAGTCAGAATATCCCTGTAATTCTCCCATCAGACAGGAGAGTTCGAACAGCTTACTCTCTACAGTCTCCAGTTGGCTGGCATTTATAGATTCCCTTGGACTTAATACTTCAGCAAGAGAGATATCAATCTTATTTTCTGTGTCAGATATGAAACCTTCTGGCAGATCACTAGTTGGCATTAGTGCATCCTGAACAGTTAGCAGTGGCTGAATGTGACTTGCAGAGGCCAGATCGTAATTATCTAGCTCGTCAATGTTGGAAGCTACCAAGTGGTCTAAATCCTCAATTTTCACAGAGGTAAAAGCACTAGTCAATGGTGCATTGAAGCCCTCGATGGAACTAGATATCAGGGGAGAAAACAGCTCTTCAAGTTCTTTCTTTAAGGAAAAAGGTGCAGTGTTTTCCCCAAGACTCTGGAGGCAATTGAATCTACATGTAATATGTGCTACCATATTGATATCTTCAGCAACCTGAAAGCTAGGAAAAATTCCATGCATGAGAAATAAACTTACAAAGATACAAAAATGCATGCTTGCAACAAATACATGTCTACACTTAAGGTGCAAAACAGCATATTCCTGGAGGAGACTGATGACAGTGCTAGGAAGTTCATTTAATTTACAGTAAGTAAGGTGAGGATTTTGGGCTATTGGAGAACTGGAGCCAGACTTTTTAATCCAGTTCTGTTCAAAGATTGGAATGGTTACTCATTAAAGGAGGGAGCACCACTCTTTCAGCTTTTGGGCAATGTGCAATCTGTCCCACATCTCATCTGTTCTTCCTTTTCTTTCAATTATTAATATCTTTCAATGAACCTATCACTGTAAGGTTCTCATAACATACTACAAGTTCAATTTGATATTCACCATATTTGTTGCTTGGTAGATAATCAACCCAAGTCTTTTCTCTTTTTCCATTGTTATTGTAGAATGTTTATATAATAACATCCTTCAATAAATAAGTCTATTGTTTACATGTGGCCTATCATTTCAAAGCTTTAATGACATATTTTAAGTTCACATCATTATTTTACCATTTTGAATTAGGGACAGCAATTGCCCCAGCCCACAGGTAAACCTGTGACCCATGCAATTGGGCAGGTTTAAGCCACTACCCACCAAAATTTGTATGCACATCATTTATTTGACATATGGTAATTATCAATCAAATTGAACCATGATTTCTGAAATATTGCTTGATAATAGCTAGAGGATTAAGTATATGTGTTAAAATAATTGATAAAAACATATACAAACATGGTTTTTAGCATAAAATTGTACAAAAAAAAGGGAGATGATTGATACCAGCTCTGATTCTGTCCCACAATTATTTCCCCCCTTCCCTAGCCGCAATGATTGTCTCCTCCCTAACCCCACCTCAACTCTTAACAGACCAGGGACGGAACAGGCAAAGTCAACTCCAACCAGTCCCATTGTCATTCTACTGTAAATATGCGAGTAGTGACTCCTTAAAATGTGGTTTGCTTAAAATGGGAGTGGCGACTCCTTAAAATGTGGTTTGCTTTGACTCCTTAAAATATGGGAGTAGGCAAAGTCATTCTACTGTAATACTTTTATTTTTATACTTAATATATAAGGGCATTGTAAACTTGGACTGCTATATAAAGTAAGAAGCCACCGCAATAGCATATGCAATCAATGAGAACAAAGAATGCACCTCTTTCAATGACCCAAGTTGCAAAACTCCATGTGGAAGAACAGGCACCAGCAAAATAGTCTGCACAAACATGCTAATTAACTGAGACAAAATTCATCCAGTGGTTACCATTTGGCCTCTTAAAAACTAAATCTCAAGCATTCACAATGAGATTTGTGCATGTGTAGGCAACAGTGATACATCACAAATCAAAGCATGTGCAGGTGTAATAGAAGGAATACAACACAATGAACTAACAGAGTTCATAATTAAGTTACCTTGATACCAGATGCGAACTGAAGTAGCCATTCTTCTGGACACTGCCAAAAGGAAGAATTATAGTTTTATTCAGCTTTCTATATAGTGATTTTAAATTGTAACAAATTTTCTTCATTTGATTGTCTTTTGTTATTGGAAAACTCACCTCGGGAATTAACTTGACCTCACCAGTAAAAATTTGGTTTATGGAAACCCAGCAGTGGTTGCTTAAAGCCGCCACTTCACCTACAACCCTGAAAATGTTGGAAAAATCCACTGTCAAATACCAGTCCCTTCTAGGGGTGTGCATTCAGTCGGTTTTGGGGTGTTTTTCTGACCGAACCGAATTAACCGAACCTAAACAATTCAGAACCAAACCGAATTAGGTCCAAAACCGAACCGAAAATTTTAAAATATGAATTATTTTTGTATTTTTATATTAAATTAGTATATATTTTTTTAAAAATATTTAGAAATATAAAAATAAAAATTCGGTTAACCGAAATTTTTGTATACAAAACCGAACCGAACCAAATTTCAGTTCAGTTCTAAAAATTCGAAAATTCTAAAAAAGAAAACTGAACCAACCCGATTAGGGTTGCGGTTCGGTCAATTTGGAACCCATGAACACCCCTAGTCCCTTCCAGATTGGAATCTCATTTTGCAAGTGCTTTTGTTCTGGTTGCTACAATTCTTCCACGCAATGAAGAAAGTGCAAGCAGTTAAAACAAAAATTTCATTTCAGCTTTTTCTCATAGACGTGATGTATCCAACTTCATCAAGTCTAACACAAGAAAATAAAGAGGGAGTAGGATACATAAAATGAAGATGGATCAAGAAATTATAAATCACAAGAGATGGACAAAGGACCAGGTTGTACCCCTCTCCAAAGACATACTGAAGTTGCGACATGTCAGCCACCACATGTCCAACCGGATAGTCCTCAGAGATACCTCTGGATGCATTTGTTCCAAACTGCGGAGTGAGTATACCACTTGCACCTTTGCAGTAGACATCGTCTGGTATAGTTTCCACAAGTTCTCTTGGTTTTGGATGATTAAAGTACCCATCTTCCCAAGTCAAAATCCTGTCATAAGATAATTTAGATTTTATTCTAGACACAACAAATTTCAGCATTTTCCAGATATATTGGACCAACTGCAATAGCCTTACTTTGATATTTCAGCAAATTTAAATTATCATGTGAAGTGATATATAATGAATATGCAACATACAGATAATTATACTTGTAATTGAAAATTGGCTCACCAAATTCCATATTACAACTTCACAGAAATTCTGCTTAACGAGGTTTCAACCAAGTGTTAGCCCTATGTAACAGTCAAAAAACATAGATCAAAGACTCCATCAACCGATTACATAAGGAAAGGGCTATCTAATCAGTGGAAGAACAACTTCTACTAGTGACAGCCAGAATGATGTGAGTTTGGAACAAAGATTTCCACACGTAGATAAAGCTTGACTTATGGCATTTGGCGATCCATGCCTTCAAGGTCCTAATGACAGGTCAGTTAACTATAGACTAGCAAATCATACAACGAAGCGAAGATGTTGTAGAGAAGCACCCCAATTATGAAGTAACTCGAGCTAATAAGTCATAATTCGGATATAGTCTAAGCATATTCAACCTACAGTCACTAGCAAAACCCAAAAAGTCTAACTGGAAATACAATTATCGGTTTCAAAGCATGCCAGGATGTTTCAAGAGACCCATCAACCAACTTAAGCTGAAATTAAAACAAAACGATACAAAATTTGAAACCAAAAAAAAAAAAGAAAAAGAAAGAAAGAAGCTTACATTGGGATCCCATGGCAAAGCTTCCAAAAGACTGAATAATTCCAAGCAGAATTATTGCAAAGACTTTTCAACAACTGCCTTAAAGCAGTAGTTCCCATATTATGCCTTGACTTTCCAAAGAAACACAACAACAAATTCTCTTATTACATACAACAACCACCAAACTTATATATGTAATTATATAATTTTCACTAACAGAACAAAACAACAAAACAACTTCCTCAGCTAGCTTCCCCTGTAAGAACCTCTTCCAGCTTGTTTTATTCTTAAACCTGCTCTTCGTTTTATCGGTGGCCCCGTTGAATTAAGTAGCACTTGTCCCATTGCTAATATTACCCTTCCCGCCACCTCCTCAAATCAGTAATTTACACAACAACAACGTAAAATATAGAAGCAATCTCAATTTCAACGTTCATTTGCCGCAAATAAGCCATGAAACCAACAAAAGATCTTACAATCTGACCAAAAGAAATCGAATAAACCTAAACCACCGCCACTACCACCAGCAACGGCAGGTGATCGAGTTGAAGTACGAGATTGATGCAAATCACTCACTTTCTTCTCACTGCAAAAAAGCTTAAAAAAACGAACAAAATAAATTAGAAAAATATAAAAGAAAATTTTCACTTTATCATTTCATTTTCTCGGCAGCCAAACAGGGGAAATTGAGCGGTTACCTTAAGAAGAAGGAGAGAATTAGAGGTATTTGCGATGTTCAAATTCGTTGGATTCCATAGGAGAGTGATTGATGATATCAACAAACAGAGAGAAAAAGTAAAGTAACAACACACTGATGATCACTCACTCGAACAGATTTTCAGATTTTCAGATTTTCAGATTTTTCTTTTTCTTGGTTTTCCACTCACCAAAGCAGTGCTTCTATCAGTGCGGGAGGAGCCCACCTTATATATTACCTTCGCCACCGGTAACCGGTCGCCTCTCTTTGTGCTGCTTTCTTTTGATTCCGCCGGACTCCGGTCCCACTTCTTATCTGTTGCTTTTTCTATTACCATTATTATTATTATTATTATTATTATTATTATTCATTACGTAACCAATTTTACTTCAACGCATTAAAATTTGTAAATTATTTTTCAAAATGTAGCTCTCTTTTTTCTTACATAAGATATTAATTAAAATTATAACTTATATAATAAGAAATAATCTTTTTAACACATCAATCATCATATTGTAAAAAAAAAAAAAAAAAAACACATCAATCATCATAATGTTCGTATATATTATTTATCATAAAAATAAATTAATTAATTAAATAGAACATTATATAGAAATTTTATTAAACATTGAGCAATTATCTTAATATTAATAGATTAATGGTTCGATTCCTACCTCCTATTTCAGTTTTTTTTAAAAAAAAAACTATAAATAAATTTCATAATAATTTAGACTTGATTTTGTACATTATTATTATTATTATTATTATTATTATTATTATTATTATTATTATTATTATTATTATATAACCAGTTTAACAACAAAGAAAATTATTAAACATATATTAGTATAATTTTTATAGTTGACTTTAGAAAGTCACTAACAAGATTAACGCTTTTCAAAAGCCAAAAATGAGATTTGGCGGCCACAGCGGAACGTTATCGAAAGGTCAAATACATCCCAGAAGCTGCATTTAGATGAATATTATAGTCTTAATTATAATTAGTTTGAGATTTTTCTGATATTAAATTATTATTTGTATGAAACTTGACTTTTTATCAAAATTAAAATGATTACTTGTGCAAGAGAATGAGATCTGAATATTTCGTTAAAAAAAGTTTGAACATTATAGTTTTTATTTTTTAGCCTCTTGTTTGTTTACGGAAAATATTTTTCTTTTATTTTTTAATATTTGGGTAACCAAAAAAATAAATAAAAGAAAAATAACTTAAAAATATGAGAAAATAACTTTCCATTCTAAGAATGAAAATTTATTTTTCAATACTTTAATATCTATTAAATATAGAAAAAAAAATTAAATATAATATTACCATTTTTATATAATATTGTATAATTTAGGAAAACAAATTATTGCAAGTCATATACCAAAAATATTTTTCAACTAATTTTCTAGTATTGTAGTCAAACATCAAAAAATATTATATTTTTCTAGAAAATATTTTATCTGAAAAATATTTTTCTTAGATAAAATATTTTTCTTGAAACAAACAAAATCTAAATATTAGATCATTTTTATTGATATATTGGTATAAGGTTACTTTCCACTTATAACTTTAAAATTCAACAAATTCTACATTAAAATAGAGTAGTTATATATATATATAATCATAGAAATCAGCTAACAAAAACTTATTTTTGCTTAAACATATCTGAAGTTGGAGCTATATTATATACAACGATGTTAAATTAGTTGTTGATCATACTCATATTGAATTAAATTAATTAAAGTATAATTATTTTTAAATAACAGTGATTTAAAATATATATATATATATACATACATTAAGAAAATGATGATGTTGCAAGAATTTTTACAAAATAAGACTAGTGGCGGTAAAATGAGTGGGTTGGATGGGTATGAGTTGGGTATAAATGGGTTAGACCCTTAATTATCCATTTACTTATTTATTATTTATATGGGTATCCATATCCATATTACTCATATAAATTTTATCCACTCATTTATCCATATAGACCCATTTATTATTAAGAAAATTACCTTATATGATACCTTAATATTTTTATTTATTACAATCATGGTTTTAAATAACGGCCGTTACGCAACGTAACGGCCGTTATTTAACGGTTTTTGGAGGTGCCGTGGCCGTTATTTCCGTTATATAACCGCTATATTAATTTTGTAGGTGTCACGGCTGTTACAGCCGTTACGCAACGG